>APFE031259480.1:12886-63034 GCA_000404065.3 Pinus taeda | reverse complement strand
CCATTGGGCTCATGGAGTCAAACATCTTTTCAATAAACTATCAACTGCTCATTCATAAAAGCCAAGGCATGTAATGTTTAAACATTCAAGACATTTCTCAAATAACCATCAACTCATAAGTACACATAGGAAGTCTGAGCACTAGGTGAATTCAGAGTGATTGTGTACCTAAAGAGCTGTAAAACATGAAGGACAAGAACCTCAACTTATAAGTATACACAAGAAGTCTGAGCACTAGGTGAATTCAGAGTGATTGTATACTTATCAAGCTGTAAAACACAAAAGATCAAACAGAACCACAAACATCTTGAGCATTCAACAAAGTATGAATCTTGGGAAGAATAAACAGTCTTTCTATTACTGTAAAAAGTTTTATACACAGGCCAATATAACTCTGTTTTTATTGCATAAACATCCAACCTTTTTTACATCCGAGTTTTTCCTATATATAGGAAAGCAAAACTAAACTACCTTGAGTCTCCTCCTCCGGCATGAGGGGAGCTCGAAAATCTATCATTAATTGCCTTATCTATATCTAAACCAACTTATTAAATACAAAGGTATTGCGCTGTAAATACATAGAGTCCTAATCCTATTGAAACTCTAATTCTATCTCCTCGTGTGCATGATGCTTTCTTGAGCATTGACACCTGTACCATTTCTGTAGTGGCCGAAATATATTGGAGAGGCATTCACCGAACGAGCTACCTTGGATTCTAGCTGTGCAGATGACTCATTAGTTGGTGAAGATGTGTGCCCTGTTTTCACGGTCCCTGCCTTCCATCAGTCTTCATTTCCAAAAGAACATGCTTCAAGCTATTTAGTACCTTTAATAACCACGCATAACACCATATGCCTTATGATCTGGATGCTTTGTGAACTGAACAGGTGTTCAACCCAAAATTCCGGTAACCCTACTAGAACCCTAATAATTCGGTCATAAAATAGCTTTAGGAAGACTTTAGCAAAAAACAAAATATTTCACCTTTTGCTCCAACACTTACACCTGTCACTCTTTGAATGCTTAGATCGCCTTGTATGGTCTCTTTCCTGCCCTCGAGGCGTTCCTTAGGCATTTCCTTTGATAATTTTCTGATCTTACCATCAAACTGTTTGTCTTCATTGTTCAGAAAAATTAGGAGACTGTCCTTGCTTCTCGGCTTTATGATTTTCAATTCCACATAAGTCGGTTTTTTTATTTTTATTCCTCAAAACATGACAGGTGGCCATGTCTATGATGTGCTGTCCACTGTTTTAAAACATGACTTAATTATGCGCTATCCACTGTTTTCCATTTGTGAAGACAAGACCGTCTCTAAGCTGTCTGATATTAAATTGTTTTAGCTTCAGCAGTTTCATAGCGCGCTGCGAAACTGCTGAGCTGTAGTCATCATCTTCAGCATAACAATTAGAAAAACCCTGTTTTTGTCTAAGTGTTACACCACTACAAACGCTTGCTGCTCTTCAAATTTTAATGGAAGGAGTTCTGCCTGTATCTTCAAATGATGCAATATGATGACGATCATGAAAGTGAACCTTGAAGTCACCGCTTAACTCTGTAAGACCCCTTTCTCCTGGCAAAGCAAATACCCTGATTCCTTTCCTTGGTGTACTAAACCAAAAATCATTTGGCATCATATCCTTTGTCCTTGGATGCTTCTATGTTGAAAAGAGAACTCCATTATGATCAAACACTGTAATAGATGACCGAACCCAGGAAGGGCATTTATGAAGACGGAATCCCCGAAGTATACATCTCCTACCAGGTTGAACTTCACCATTGAAATATGTAAGAACTCGTTCAAAATATTTTACATAGCGAATTTGACTTGGAAGAACAAGACCCTTGCCATCTATCCACCGTTTCTGGTTGTAATAAGCAATGGATTCTTCAGCAGTGGGGTAGAACTTGAGGTAAAGAAGAAGACTCGATATCACGAGCCCTGTTCTAGCCATGCCTGCTTTACAATGAACAACTACTACATTCTCAATATCTTCCTTCAGCCATGAGTACGCACTATGACAAAATGATACTATGAGTTGAATTGGAGGGCAATTATGGTCATCAAAGGGGAAGCAAGCAACCTTCCCTTCAATCAGTGAAGCATCGTATAATCTTTCAGAGCAAAGGTTGTACACTTCGTATTTTCCCTTGTGATGACTTTCAAAAAACTTCATAACCTCTTCCATATGATTCCGATAAAACCCCTCCACATATCCAAGTATACCAGAACTGATGTCTCCAGCAGGAAAACCCATAGCAATTATGTTTTCGGTAATATATGTCATATCCAAATCAAAACCACCTTCCTGATATCTCCTTTTGTTCTGTGACACAATGTGCCGGGCTTTGATTTGAACAGCCCTCATTGCATTTTTTGATGTGTCCAAGAATCCCTTTGTGATGGTCCCAAGTGCACCTTCCCAGATGACAAGAGGCCTTTTGTAAAGAAAATCAAATATCATAGGAGTAGAATCCCAACCTTTGAATGCATTCAACAATGATTTTGCCACCTCAGACACTGAAGCACTATTATTTTCGGTCAGACGATGTATGTCTGTCTCTACATCATATAGCCTACCGGCTCGAACCAGGGTTTCGACGTTCGCCAAATATGACCCAATCGAATGCTCAGGCCCCTTTTCCTTGTGGAGGTCTATCACCGCCTCTATCACCGCTATACCTCTTGTCAACATATACATGCTTTATAAAGTCTCGAAGCCTATCAACATTGCTGCTGTCTGGGAGTTGATGACGTGGATCGAAGTTTTTGAAATATATTTCTTTTGCTTTCTTTCTGATTGCCACCTATAATTGACCCACAATACATGTCTGCATAAGGCTCATCCCCGGTGAGGAGTTCCCACAAAAGTGTTTCTTGATCGCTGCCTGTCACCCGTGTCAAACATACAAGCCGACACACCAAAGTCACCCAGTTTAACTGCACCACCAGAGTCAACGAGGATGTTCCCAGCCTTCACATCACGATGAATATGTCCTTGCCGATGAAGATACTCCAGAGCTTTAAGTGTTTCCTTTAGAATTGTAGCAATGGCATACTCTTCAAAACCATCTGGATAAGCTATTTTCATTATGTGCAAGCATGAACCTTCTGCCATAAAAGGCATTACTACCCAAAGGCACCGGTCAACAACGAATGAACAATATGCCTTGATTACATTTGGATGATCTATTAAGCTCATTTTTTGAGCCTCACGACGAATATCATCCTGTGATAATGCTTCTTTCTCTGCAGAAGGCATTTTCTTCAAAGCAAGCTGTGCAACTTCTTTGAGTTGGATTACTTTTACACGCTCCCACAGGGGAGGAAGCCCTTGCAAAAGATTGCGAACAACAAATTCCGGAGATTTTGCTTGCCTGAAAAATGAATGCTTCAACAGTTTCTCTGTAGTTGGATGTTTTGTTTGATCTTTCACTAGGCACATAGCAATCATTTCTTTGAAAGACTTTGAGAACTTTTTGTCTCTATCATAATCAAGCCCAGGTGGTGCATTTTTCGGTGCTTTACCTTTGACAAGTCCATATCATCAATCTTACAAACTGGTCGATGTGGATCTCTCATATTAACAAGAAGATTTTCACACTTCAAATCAAAATGGACTACGCCCTTTTCATGCAAATATTCCATGCCAAATGCAGCATCCATAGCTAAAATCAATCCTTTGCGCTGATGAACAGTTTTATCCTTCTTGCGTAATACTTATATTTTGAATTCATGAATGAAGACAAAATATTTGGGCCATATAAGATAAATCCATGTTTCTGCAAGTAAGTTCCTATCTGCCCTAACATGCTCAACCTGCCCCCGACTAAGAATCTCTGACTTCTTCATTGCATAATTTAACCTCTAACATTGGTCCATGAAAGCATAATGTGCAGCTACAGCAGTTTCGTAGCGCGCTACGAAACTGCTGTGTGATTTTTAAAAACACAGCTTCAAGTCAAAAATTCAACTCTCTTGATCTTACCTTTGCTTTAAAATCTTTTGAGTGATAACATGCTCCTCAAATCAGTGCAGGATCTGTCGAGGCAGATTGAGGTGATGGGGCAGAAATTCACGGCAGTAGAGGCCAGACAGCGGGAGAGCCCACGAATTTTTCAGATCGGTGAGGGATCAGGTGCATCCCATCACTTGCCAGAGCAGCGTGATACTGCGTAGCAGGGGGCCTCACATGCCCCTACATGCTCTACCATGCCCACCTTCTTAGGAGCAGACACGGGGGCCGCAGCCCAGCAGGAGGTAGAGCCCGGGCATATGGGCGATTATTTTGCAGAGTACCAGGCCTATGGGCAGGAGTTTAGGGAAGCCCTCTCATTGAAAGATTTTTTTCAGCTCCAGCGGGATAACGGACCCCGTGATCATCACAGAGGGTACCGACATTACCATGATGGCGACACCCACTGTGCAGCGAGCAGATTCCACTTACCTACGTTTGATGGCTCATAAAACAGTTCTGTAAAGTCTTGGGTGGAGAAGCTGGACATTTATTTCCAGCTTAACCAGATGACAGAGGCAGAGGCCATCAAGGTGGCAATGTTGCATTTGGATGGCGAGGCCCAGGATTGGTGGTTTCATGGGATGGTTACATTGGGGCACTCCACAGTGACGTCATATGTTGAATTTACCAGGAGACTGATGGAGAGATTTGATCGGAGGGATCCAGAGCAGCATTTCGTTGAGCTGACGAGGCTCAAACAGACAGGGAGCCTAAAGACCTACATTGTAGATTTCTTGAGGGTCTCCGTGATGGTGCCAGACCTCTCCACGGCACGGAGGGTCTATATGTATGTTGAGGGGTTAGCAGAGCCACTTCAGGGTCTAGTCCGATGAATTAGACCAACTACGCTCCAAGACGCTATAGCAAGACTCGGGACTTACAGGATGTCTTACCTAGGACCCAGACACCTTACCCCCAGAGATAGAATTTTTAGTCTAAGGGGAAGGATGTGAGGATTCCACCTCCAAAGGGGAATCCAGGATGAGTACAGCTTGACGATGATGCCGGGAAGGAGCTGAAGAAGAAGCGGTTGCGCTTCACTTGTCAGGAGCCATGGGCACCAGGACATAGATATGTTGCTGGTAAAGCACATTTTATTGAGGTCCTCTCCGAGAGTAGTGGAGGAGAGGATGCCGAGGAGGATGTGGAGGCAAGAGATAGCCATGCCATACAGGGATCTTTGCCACCTCCACCACCATCAGTAGGTGGTGCATCTTTTGTACCCACCGGAGGGGCCCTTGCAGCGTTGCGAGGAGTTCCCAAGTATCTGATGCTACGCGTACGAGGGACAATACATGGCCAACGCGTATCAGTTTTGGTTGACAGTGGCACAAATGGTTGAGCAGAGAGGAATATAGACAGAGAGCTTCGATGGGTTTTCTGTCTTGGTCCCAGGAGATCAGACCATGACGTGTGCTCGTTATGTTCTAGAGATTTCAGTGACGATGGGCACCTACACATTGACTGACCACTTTTTCGTTGTTGATATTCCAAACACCAACATGATATTGGGTGTTCAGTGGCTTATCACTCTAGGGAAGGCCACGACAGATTGGAAGACCCTGGAGATGGAGTGGGATGATGAGAAGAGAGGGAGGCATGAGAAGATACGAGGACAACACACATATCCGCCTTAGGCTGTCTCGGCTCATCGGATGGAGGCAGTCTTCTGAAAGGGAGACATAGAGTGGGCAGTGGAGCTGTGTGCATCAGAGGCAGGAACTATAGGGCATACGGTACACCCATAGATACAGTCTATCCTTGATCAGTATGCCATAGTGTTTGGGGAGATTCCACTAGGACAACCACCAGATCGGGGGTTTGAGCACACCATCGAGCTTGAGCAGGGCATACAGGCTGTGGTTACCACCCCCTATAGGCACCCCAAGTCCTATCAGGATGAGATTGAGCGGGCTATCCAGGAGTTGCTTGCATTGCCAGATTTCACGCAGCCATTTGTTTTGGAGTGTGATGCGTCGGGAGAGGGGATCGACGCAGTATTGATGCAGGGAGGTCGCCCTATAGAATTTGAGAGCTGGAAGCTCCTTCCACATGAGATTTTGTATTCCATATACAACAAGGAGATGATGGCCATCACACATGCATTGGCTAAGTACCAACAGTATTTGGCAGGAAACAGGTTCAGGGTGAGGACTGATCACAAAAACCTTAAGTTCTTTTTGGAGCAGAAGCAGCTACAGGAGAGGCAACAGAAGTGGATCAGTAAGATCCAAGCATATGACTTTGACATTGAGTATGTCAAGGGTAAGAACAATGTGGTAGCAGATGCCCTTTCACGTAGACCAGCCACGTTGTCTCTTATGAGCTTGGATATAGATTGGAGGGCTCGACTCTTAGTAGAGTACTCCAAGGACAGGTTTGCATGTGAGGTTCTGGATGGGCAGGTGGTAGATGACAGGTACAAGGTGGTCAATGAGATCATCTGTTACAGGGACCGGATCTTCTTGACTGAGGGGTCTCAGCTCAAGAAGAAGATACTCCAGGCATCACATGATTCACCTTTGGGAGGACATTTGGGGTTTACCAAAACCTACAGGGCCATTAGAGAGAGGTTCTCATGGAAGGGCCTCAAGGAGGATGTACTCTAGTACATCCGAGAGTGCGATGTTTGTCAGAGGAACAAGGGAGAGATGATCCATCCCACAATTTATTGTAGCCTCTTTCCATTCCGGAGGGGAAATGGGAGAGTATTTCGATGGAATTCATCACAGGATTTCCCATGGTACAGGGCAAGGATTGTATCTTTGTCATCGTTGATCGACTGACAAAGTACGCACATTTTTTTGCCATATCCGCACACTATACAACAACACAAGTGGTCGAGCTGTTCTTCAGAGAGATCTTCAGGCTACACGGTCTTCCTAAGACCGATAGGGGCAATTGTTTCATGGGCGGGTTTTGGCAGGAGCTTTTCCGGTTGGTGGGGGCGGAGTTGACACTGAGTACCAGTTATCACCCACAGACGGATGGGCAGACAGAGATAGTTAACAAGTGGCTGGAGGCCTACTTGCATAGCTATGTCAGTGGGCAACAACGAGCATGGTTGAAAACGCTGCATCTGGGGGAGTACTGCTAAAATACTTCACATCACATGTCCATTGGTATGTCACCATTCTATGCCTTATATGGGTATCATCCTTTATCTTTTGTTGACATGATGTTTGGTGATAGCAGGGCTCCTAGAGCCAAGATATGGATCCAAGAGAGTCAGGATATTCTCTGAGCTCTCAAGGGTAACATGGCTACAACATAGAACCAATAGAAACTGTATGTTGACAGGGGTCGGGTGGAGAGATAGTTCGAGGTAGGGGACATGGTCTACCTACGGTTACAGCCATACTGACAGTCATCACTAAAGCAGAAGGGGGCTAAGAAGCTTAAGGCCCGCTTTTATGGGCCATACAGGGTGATACGCAGGATTAGACATGTTACATATGAGTTGAAGCTGCCCCAAGGCAACAAGATTCATAACATTTTTCATGTATCATGCCTGAAGAAGGCATTGGGGCAGTAGGTGATAGTGACAGATGAGCTACCACCCATGGATGATGAGGGGCATTTGGTATTGCAGCCGGAGGCTATCATTGATACGAAGGAGAGGCAGCTGTGGAGTAGGACAGTCCGAGAATTCTTGGTGAGGTGGAAGAATTTGCCGGATGAGGATGCCACTTGGGAGAGTGAGCAGATCTTACAGCATCCATCACTTCAGTTGCTTGAGGACAAGCAACATTTTGCTGGGGGAGACTGTAATATTCCTAATTAGCCATGGCTAATTGGAATATTAGATTTTGTTCAATTTTTGCCTTCTATAGTTATTTGTAAATAAAAAAAAAGTGAGGACGGGGGACATAACTCACTTTTAGTAGCACAACATTGTGACTTAGAGGGGAGCCAGGGGGGCCAAAGGGGGAAGCAGAAATGGAGCCCACACACACACATGGAGGGACTACGCAGGAGGGAAGAAACACGTGACAAGAGAGGAATCACACAGGAGGAGGTGAGCCTTAGGATTGAGAGAGACAAAGGCTTTAAAGGAGAGAGGAGCCCCCTCATTTTGATCATTCTGGTTATGAGAATTTGTGATAGTGATTTTGACTTAGAGCACGCTAGTTGTTTAACTAGTTTGCAACACTGTTTAGTGCATTGAGTGTCTCCGTTCGGAGATCTCACGCTTAGCCCCGGGGGACTTTGAGTGCCTGCTTAGGCAAGGTATTTCCATTGGCATTCCAGCAATAGTTTCATCAGCATTTCAGTAGCAGTTTCATCAGCATCTCAACAACAATTTCATCAGCATTTTTAAGGAACTGCGCAGAACCCCAAGGGGGTGATGTTTGGGGGTCATCCATTTCAGAAAATATTTTTGGGTTTTTCCGGGTTTTTTGAGTAGAGTCTGATTCCAGAGTTTCAGCCTTTTCTGAGGAGGGGAGCAGCCTCAAATCCTCATTCAATTTCCCGTAGCAGCAGTAGCACGATAGTTTTCCAATAGTTGGGACGCAGATCAGTGTGAGGCCATTCCAGGAAAGCTTTCTGGGTTTTTTTGGGTTTCTTGAGTGGAGCTTGAATCCAGAGTTTTAGCTTTTTCCGAGGAGGGGAGAAGCCCCAAATCATCATTTGTTTTCTAGCAGCATCATCCACGCAGAGAGGCCATTCTTGTCATTCTGAGAGTATTTCTTCACTTGCCTTGTGCAAGTCGAGGTGCCATTTGTCTAATCACCTCTTGTACTCATTTATTGCTCAGCATAATCAAATGGCTTAGCATTTCTCGCTGCATTTCTTGTGTATTTGCTTATATTCCTGGTTTACATTATTATATGTTGTTCCACTGTTATTTTAACACTTCTGGGTTATTATATCATTTTCACATATTGGGTTGGAGTCTTTGCTGGGGTTTGAGGAATATTTCGGGTTAGGGATAATTAGCCATGGCTAATTAGGAATATTATATTTCATTTGGTTGTTTCAGGATAAAGAAATTGGAAAAGGCATTGGCTAAGACTTTGGGAAGGCGCAATGACATTTTTGACACATTTATTTTTGAAAATAATGGAAATTAGGAGAAAAGGAAGGTGAAAGGTCACAAGTTGCATGTGAGGAGGAAATTGAAGGAAAATAATGGAAAATGAACAAAATAGAGACCTCATTGATAAAAAGGATTCTAAGGATAAGTGGGCAAGATTGATCAGTTTAGCTTTGGAGCTCTCTCATTATTATCTCTCTCTCTCACTCTTGGACACGAGTTTTCTTGGAGCACTTTGGCATTGGATCAAGAAAGGTGAAGAAGGCAAGAGAAAGCAAAGATCAAGCAGGGAAAGGTAGGATCAAGCAATTGCAACAGACTTCATTGCAGGTATCGAATTGCATGTGTATTTTCAATGATAGATTTGGCATGTGTGGGATTGCATGTGTTTCTTTTCTACCATGGCACGAGTCTTGCCAGTTGTGACAATATTTTCAGTTTAGCCTTATCATTTCCTTACAACTTTGATGAAATGGTTTCTCTCATACGGTTTATGTGGGATGTCTGGATTAGATTCGAAGATGAGTGGGGTGGATCTATGAATTGAAAAACACATGGTCTAGTGGTCCCTGAACCAGACTGAGGATCTCGAAGCCACTAGCCTAGTAACCCCTGAACCAGACTGTGGGTTGTGGTAAAGCCAGATTGTGTGCCTCAGTGGGCCTAGGAATCCTTGTCGGTGAATGGTGGGATATACTGTAAAGCCAAGAGGTGGATTTTCTCTTTGTGGGCCTAGTGATCTCGAGATGGGATGCACGGTAAATCCTAGAAAGTATGTCTTGATGTAAGGCCTAGTGATCAATGGATCAGACTATGGATGCATGCTAAATCCTGAGAGACTAGGAGGCGCCCAAATTCCTCATGGTGTAGGCGGAGAACTCTGATGGAATCCATGTTGATTGGTGTTTTTGATGTGCTATATGAGTCCCACATTCATGCTTGGAATATGGCACGAGGGTGATTGGATGAAGAGAGACTTTGATTAGCCAATCGATGGTCGGGTGGAACATGGTAGTCCCATCTTCGGTTGGTTCATTGCATGCATTAATGAAAAGTTCATTCCGTTGATTTTCATTAGAAAATGTATTGATGTATACATGGATTTTGATGGCTGATATGTTTATGGTATTCATTAGGGCAATTTTGAGGTCTAAAATGGACCTCCTATGAAAAATTTACAACCAAAATAAACTTTATAAGAACCAATAAGGTTCAAGATGATGATGTTTATCATGGGGGATGATCCACCATTTTTGGAGTAAAAAAGTAAAAAGATTAAAAAACAATAAAATAATAAAACTACATTTTCAACTTATCTCCATAAAGTTTTACTCAAATTTCGAGTGGGAGGATTTGTTGGATGAAAATTTTGCTTCCTCATCCAAGGAGTACCCTTGTTGCATGCTTTTGATGGACCATGCTACACGAAAAATGAGAAATACATGAAAAAACATTATTGCAATAACAATTTTCATACATTTCTCATTTTTCGTGTAGTAAGGTCCATCAAAAGTATGAACCATTGGATGAGGAATCAAATTATGCATCCAATGAGTGTTTCCGCTTGAAATTTGAGTAAACCCATAGGGAAATAAATTGAAAATACGAGTTGAAAAAAATAGTTTTTTCTTTTTTTCCTCTAAAATTTTATGATGTAATCTAATCTTATTTTATTATTTCCACTATTACTTTATAATTTCCTTATGAAGCCCATTTTAGACCTCAAAACTCCCCTAATGTCTTTTCCTATTATGCTGGTTATATGTACTTTTTATGACAACAACTATGTATGGCTCTCAACATCTTTCTACTTGTATATGAATGGATAATGTGTCTATGACCTAACAGAGGATAATGCATCAATTGACATGAGGGACTAATGGTTCACAATGATTCTCAGATAAGTATGAGATCCCTACACTTAATTCCGTTGTTTACACCTGTAGGTTATATGTTGATGATATGTTTGATGGAATGCCTGTCATCGCTAGTAGGGGTTTGGTTATGGTATTGTTCAGTTTATTGCTTTTGCATCATTGCTTCCTTGTACTTCTACTAATTCTAAGATATCACTCCATTCTGGGCAGTGGCCTGAGCTTTGGGCCTGAAAAAATGGCTTAAATCCTGGGGTTGATGGCACAAAATTGGCAAGTTTGGTCTCTGGTTGCTAGCAGGCAAGCCTATGAGAGCAACTTTAGGTTGTTGGTTGCTCCCTTGCCTAAAGCATGAGAGAGACTATGGCCTAAGAGATCCAGAACAACAATGGGACCCATGGACAAGATGTTTAAGTCGCTGACTTGTCTCCTGAGGGTTCTGTTGATGATGTTGGATGACTGTGTGTGATGTTCCGTCGATTCCACTTCCTTAAGGTCACATAGGAGTTCGAATCTGATCATAGTAGCCCCTCGTCTCATGTTTACCCCAGTGGGCGTGGTTACTTGGGTGGATGTGGTAGGAGGGAGTTACAGAGTGGTATCAAAGAATGATTCACACCTCAGACTGGATGGGTGGTGTGTGTTGGTCATCCATGAATGTCAGTTGCATGTGTGTCTCTTACACTTACATTCCATGTGCTTGTTGCATTGCAATATGATGATCATGGTTGTAGTGAGGTTTCCATGAGGAACTTGATGTTGATTTTGTGGAATGCATCATCATGAGTATATGACTGGTTACATATTGTTATATGTCACTTACATGTTGTTATATGTCACTTGATTACATCCTTGTATGTTAGGTTGCATTCTTGTATGTTTGATTACATGTATCAGTCTTGTAGGTTGGTTACAAGTATTGATTGTTTATGCTCGACTACATGTGTTCATGTGTATGTGTAGTTGATTATGCATTGCTTATGCATGTCGCAATGTGTATAATGGAGTAATGGTTATTGTTGTCACGCATGAGCTCATGGTTTGTGAAGTTGATATGGTCATGCATTGATGACTGGACTCTATCTAGAAGGATGTGTATATGGTTTGGTACTCATATGTTATAGGTCTATATGTAGTTGTTATGCATGCATGGTCTTGGTTATAGTTATGTATGAATAGTAGGTCAAACATGCTTTGTGAAGTCATGGTATGCAATTTACATCATCAGGGTGATATTGGTTGTTATGATGCTAATGTGTTGGCTTAGATAGAGAAGGAGATGCTTATCATCATAATGAGGTTTAAACATTAGGCTTTGGGGTAAGAGCAGATCATCATACATGTATTGTATGTTGACATGTAGGTATGTACGTTAAGAAATTTTATATGCATTAGGGTTATATACATTAGGTTTATGTCCATGTCTTTTGATCTTATGGTTACGTTCATGATGGATGTTAGTTAATTAGTGTAGTTATATGCATATGTGTCAGATAGTCAAGAATGATAATAACCCGTAGTTATATGCATTGCTATTGTTGTTTTATGTTAGAAAACTTGATGATGAGGTTATATGTTGTTGATGAGAATGATACATAGCTTATTGTTGTTATATGCTATTAACTTGATGATCAGGGTTATTTCATAGAGATCTTGATGTTTTAATTTGGATTGGTCATATGCGTGATGATTATGTTCATTGCATTGAAGATCTTGATGTTATATGCATTGTGTTAACCTAGTTTGACCTATGAAGATGGTTATAGTTGCGATATCCAGGTATAAGCCGACATATTTATGATATGGTGTCGTACTAATCTAGATTGATCGTACATATGTGATTGTTATGCATGAATGACAAATGCTTATGAGCTTATGATATGAACATGTTAGTTATCTATTGTTATGGATATCATGATTTATGCTTGAGTTGATATGTCGTGAAGTCGTATCATGCTAACCTAGATTGATTGTGCATATAAGATAGCCTCCCCTGAAATACACTAAGGTATGAGTTTTCTTATGTAGTATACTGGGTGCTTCATTGTTGATTATGTTGTCTATTTGGTGTTTGAGTGTTTGGTGCCTATTATGTTGTTTAGTTGATTTATCTGACATGGTGCATTCATATCTTCCTTGAATCTTTGATTAATTGCATGATATGAGTATGAGTCTATAGGGCTGCATGAAGAAATGATATTGTTTTAAGATGATTGTACTAATACATATGTGTCGAGACAATTGATATACTTGTGTGTAAGTAGTTGATGGTTTTTGCATATGTATAATGACTATGAGTTGACTATGGATTATGACATGATTGTTAGTCTTGCTAAATGTTGATTTCATATTGATAGATATGATTGCCTTGATATTCGGAACATGTGGTTGACATGTGTGAACAGTTGCAGGAAGCATGCTGGTATTAGCCCTGCAAGGTAATAGTTGATGTGTTTATATCACTAATAGTCAGGTGATGTGGAAGTGCATAGTAACACTCAATTGTAGCAAGGAAAAGGTCAAAGAAATGAATCAGGCAAGAATTCCTTCGGCTATGTTTGGAAACCCTAATTCCAAACAAGTGAGTAATTTGCATACAGGAAGCCTTCTTAACCTTAATATCGTCTGACATTATGTGGATACATGATATATTCATGAACATGTACTTGACAGGTATATTAGCTAGTCATTAGTTACAGATGGATCTGTCAAAGGATTGGAGTCCCTTGAGAGATGGCATGGATGTGTTCAGTTGCAAGCAACGTGCTTGGAATAACAAGATGAGGTAACTGGTGTATTGTTATGTTTATTTATGCACTAACAATTATGTGTTAATGACATCATGATGCATGGAGTTGCATGGAAAGGGAGGTTTCCATGAAATCTCGAAGAAGGCTTAGGTTGAGCTTGAACCATGGGGATTGAGTCATGGTGTCTGTGGTTAGTCTTGTGCTTTTGGTCTTTTACGATTATTACACTTGATTTTTGATTGTGCGCGTGTCTGGTGCATAGCTATGCCACTTTGTTACAGTCTCGTATTGCTTTTGGTTTTCATGGTCTTCTTATTGTTGTTTTCATTCTTTCCTTTTATTGCTTTGAATCTTGGGAATTGGTTGGGAAAGAGGAAAGTTGATGGAGCTCGGGGAGAACTGTGTGGTACCCAACAGGTAATGTGAGATTCAGATGAAGCTCAATGCATGAGTAAGCGTAGCAGAAGGCAAGACTATGACAAACAATTAGATTGGTTAGGTCCATTGGTGTAAATGGACAGTGGCAGTATAGTCATGAGAAAGGTATGGGAAAGGTGAAGTGAAGTGAAGTGAATTGTTCTAAATGTTGTGCACGATGTGCGTGTGATGTGCATGGATAAAGGGAGTTCTCTTAACCTTGACTTTGATATCTAGTAATTATGCTATGATTATGATTATGCTTATGTGTATATATGTATACATGTAGGAGTGTATGTATGTCATCTCTGACAGGGTCATCATGGATCATGATTATTAACATATATGTATATATATGCGTGTATGTATGTCATTGTCTAATATGACCTTGATTTTTTTATGCTAATGTTTATGTATATGTATGTATGTGTCCATGTATCTATGTCACTATCTGGCAGGGTCATCAAGAATCTTTCTTGTGGAGGAATGATTGCTTACGCATGAAAATGGCAGGAACAAGTTCATAGTCTTGCGAGGAATCAAGTGGAAGAATAGTCATGACAAATATATGAGGTCAATATCATGTGGTTATGATTTGATATTATGTGATTATATTATTTCTATGTTATAGACATGTTATACGAGGGGATACATTCGAAATGAAAGTAGTGTGTTCTTTGGCATGTTGGGACAAGCATGGATAAGACACTAAAAGCAAGGTTTCTTGGTAGAGGTAGTGTGGTTTCAGATGTGTGGTACTACTATTATGGATATGTTGTATATTTTGTACATGTTGCGCTTGTGATGTTGTGTGCATGAGGTGTGGTGTATATTTAGTGTGTGTACCTGTTGTTTATGCAATATTATGTACAAGGTACATATAATGTTGTATGAATGTTACATATTCAATGTTGGGTATAGATGGTGCTATGTACATGTTGGATATACGCTGCTATGTATATATTGTATGGTGTGCATGATGGATATGCGGTGTTGTATACATATGGTGCTCTGTGCATGTGGGATATGTGGTGTTGTGTACAGATGATGCCATGTACATGTTGGATATGCAGTAATATGTACCTGTGGTGTTGCGTGCATGTTGTACATGTGGTGCTATGTACATATGGTGTGGTGTGCATGATTGTACAAGTGGTGTTGTGTACATGTTGTACAAGTGGCATTGTGTGTAGGTGGTGTTGTGTACATGTCGTGCATGTGGCGAAGGCTGTGTACATGTGGTGTCAGGTACATTTCGTGCATGTGGTATTCTGTACACGTTGTACAATAGTGCAATGTACATGTGGCGTTGTGTACATGTTGTGCAAGTGGTGCCGTGTACATGTGATGATGTGCACACGTTGTGCAGGTGGTGCTTTGTACATGTGGTACTGTTGTACATGTGCGATTGAGTGCATGTTGTACATGCTGTGTTGCGAGTATGCGATACTATGTTTGTGCATTGTGTAGGCATGGTATCGTGACATATGCATTCATTGTGCTACACTCTATATACATATTTGTGTTGTGTTGTACACCGGGTGTAGGTGTATGTGTTGTATGTCAGGTGTAGGTGCATGTATTACATGGTGTTGTATGCAATGTGTGATTGTATGTGTATGATGCACACTATGTGTACGTGCACATGGTTTAGGAGAAGGCACTAGGTGTTTTTCTGGTGTGGCAACCAATTCGGAGTGTGTACGGAATAAAGACAAAGGTAGAAGCTAAGGATTGATGAAAGGATAAGTATCAACATTTTATTTCAATTTTATCATGCATGTGATTTATGATGATTATATGTGATCTATGATTCTAGTTTATGATGGTTACAAGTGATTTATGATGGTTATGTTTTGGCCTAGCCTGATGAGATATTTTTATACATGTTGATTTGGTCAAATATGATAGTTTGACTTTTTGTGACAAGAAGCGAACATAATTGCAAATGTACCTTATTGATGAGCCACCAATGAGGTATGATTTGAAGTTATTTCAATTTATTTTAAATCTAATGGAAGCTATGTGCTTGGTACAGGAAGCACGAAAACTCCCATTTGGATGGTTGAAATCAACTTTAGGAATTAGTAACAACAACAAAAGGAATTGGAACATGCAACAATATGTTGGTAAATCACTTCAAGAGAAGGGCCATTGTGCGACACTAGTACCCAATAATGTCCATTGATTTCCATGAGCATGTTATGACTGGCATGATGGTTTTGAGGTAGGCATATGCCTTGATTTTTGTATCTTCCGATCCGATGAATCCTTTCCAAGGGATGGACTGCCGAGATGGGGGTGCCAGCGGAACTTGGAAGGTGAGTGACTACACAAAAGGGGTGACTTGATTACCTGAGGGACTATGTAGCAGAGAAGGGAAGGGCAGGATGGATTTGTTTTGGTCATTAGAATTACCAGATGGAATCAGATGCACATTGGGAGTGCGACCTAGAAGAATGAGCCGATAATTGTTCGCTGAGAGGATAAGTGGTGCAGGATTGTAGCGCTGGACATTGGATGCAAATTTTGCTTCGCAATGGATTTTGGAATTCCTGGGAAGGAGGTGAATCCTGGTATTACTTTGAGGGTGGATGTGTGAGCCTCTAGATTCCCTTGTTGCGGATGTAGGTATCGTATCCTTTTATTTGTTGGTTGAAGAAAATGTTTAGGTGTATATGTGGTTATTGTAAATACTATAATGAGTAGTGTTATAAAAGCTCCACTATGTGGTAAGTTGTCATGTTGTCATGATGTTTTTCTTTTGAGCAGGTTTTTCATTGCAAATACTGCAAGGAGCTATGTTATAAAGATCCATGGGTAGTATGTTTTTCTTTCAATGTTCTTGTTGGTTATAGGTGTCATTGAACACCAAGTACAACGTTCCCCCAAGGGGATGGTTCTGTAACAGCCATGGTGAAAATTCCATGTAAAAATATATAAATACCACAGATGATGGGACATGTATTCCAGGTTGAATGTTGGGCAAGACATCTTGGTGTGGGTGTTCATTTGGTTGTTTATGGCTAAGGAAATTGGAAAAGGAAATGGCTAAGACTTTGGAAAGGAAAAATGAAATTTTTGGCACATTTATTTATGAAAATTATGGAAATTAGGAGAAAGGGAAGCTAAAAGGTCATAGGTTGCATGTGAGGAGGAAATTAAAGGAAAATAATGGAAAAATGAAGAAAATAGAGGCCTCATTGATAAAAAGGCTTCTAAGGCTCAGTGGGAAAGCTTGATTAGTCTAGCTTTGGAGCTCTCTCGTTATTCTCTTTCTCTCTCTCACTCTTGGACATAGAGTTTTCTTGGAGCACTTTGGCATTGAAGCAAGAAGGGAAAATAAGGCAAGAGAAAGCAAAGATCAAGCATAGAAAAGTAGGATCAAGCAGCTACAACAAGCTTCATTGCAGGTATCGACTTGCATGTGTATTTTCCTTGCTAGATTTGGCATGCATGGGATTTCGTGTGTTTCTTTTCTACCATGTCATAGGTCTTGCTAGGTGTGACACTATTTTCAGCCTAGCCTTGCCATTTCCTAATAGCTTTAATGAGATGGGTTCTCTCATACGGGATATGTGGGATGGATGGATTGGATACAATGTTGAGTGGGGTGGATCTCCGAATTGACAAAAACATGGTCTAGTGGTCCCTGAACCAGACTGTGGGTTGCGATAAAGCCAGATTGTGTGTCTCGGTGGGCCTAGGAATCCTTGCCGATGAATGGCGGGATATATGGTAAACCCAAGAGGTGGATTTTCTCTCCATTGGGCCTACTGATCCCGGGATGGGATGCATGACAAATCCTGGAGAGTATGTCTTAGTGTAGGGACTAGTGATCCCTGGATCAAATTGTGGATGCATGGTAATGTTGGAAATACTGAGAGGGGGGTGAATCAGTATTTATTATTATTATTATTATTATTATTTTTAATTGTTCTAGTGATTTCCAACAACATATATAGACGTGTGTATGTATACACAGAACACATAAATTAACAGCTGAAATTAATGCTTTTATTAAAACTCAAGACAGTGCAATGAAATAAATACAATATAAGTATAAATATGATTGTGAATAGTTGCCAAGCTCCAACTTGGACTTCAGTGAGGCTCCAACCTCCAGAGCACCAACTTTGTTTTGCAGTGGTTCTGCACTTAGGAGAACCTACCCCCAATGACTTCAGTCCAATTTAGTTCTGAGGCTCCAACCTCTTGGGCTCCAACCCAACCTTGGTATAAATAGGTATGTTGCTGCACTCTATTCAGCTGAGGTTGTCTCACTCCTACTCTCCTGCCTCTGTTGCTTCTACTGCCTCTACATCCTCTGCTGCTTTTACTACCTCACACTCTGGTTCTTCACCACACCAACAGCAACAATAGTTCTCTGTGTTTACTATTTTATACATTCTCATGCCTTTGTCCATTCGTTTCCACTTACTCAATTGCTCTTTGGCTTCCTCCTCGCTCACTCGGGCTTCGGCTTCCTCAACACTCGCTCGACCTTCTGGCTTCCCTCCTCCATTCGCTTTAGCTTCCTCATGTTTAGCTTCGATTGATGTGCTAAAAATATAATGTCGTTGCGGAAAAGGTTGGTGTTTAAGCAATGGAGAAATTGGCGTTTCAGCAAATTTTCTCCAAGTGTTTCAACAATGTAATGGAGAAATTGGTGTTTCAGCAACTTTTCTCCAAGTGTTTCAACAGCTGCAGTAGCCTTCACCAGTGTTCACCAACAACTTCATACAACGCTTAACCACCTCTACTCCTCTTGGCTCCTCTTGGCTCCGATGGCTCTGTGTGCTCCTCTTCTTTGGCTGTGTCTCCTTCCTTGAATATTGCCATATTGACATCAATGACAATCTGTGTCCGACAATCTCCCCCTTTGTTATTGATGGAAATATTATTCTTCTCTCCCCCCCTTTGACATCAATGGCAAAGGAATGCATACAGACTCCCCCAGTCAACCTCCTCCCCCTGTTCTGCTATGAATGAACTTGAGTGATGATAAAGAAATAACCCCCATCTTTTGACGTAGATGTTCGAATGCTTCTCGAGGAAGAGGTTTTGTGAAAATATCAGCTATCTGCTCCTTAGTACTGATATATTCCAGGACAATGTTTTGTTCATCTACTTGCTCATGGAGGAAATGATACTTGATTGGTACGTGTTTGGTTCTTGAGTGCATCACTGGATTTTTGCTGATATTGATAGCACTTGTGTTGTCACAATAGACAGTAATTGGTTGATCTATACATATGTCGAGATCTTTTAGAGCTTCCTTCATCCATAGTATCTGAGTACAACAGTCTGATGTAGCAATATACTCGGCTTCGACTGTGGATAATGATATGGATGACTATTTTTTGTTGAGCCAGGATACCAAACAGTCTCCTAGGAAGAACGCATTTCCACTAGCACTTTTCCAATCATCTATACTTCCAGCCTAATCAACATCAGTGTATGCAGTTACAGTCAATGTTGAGTTCTTTGGGTACCAAAGACCGAAATTAGAAGTTCCCTTTAGATATCTGAGAATTCTTTTTACAACTAATAAATGGGATTGTTTGGGAGCAGATTGAAATCTTCCCACCATTCCCACTGCTTGCATTATGTCTGGTCGTGTAGCTGTTAAGTATAGAAGGGATCCGATCATTGACCTGTGATGAGTTGCATCCACTAGAGGGGAGTCATCATCTTTGCTCAGTTTACAGTTTGTGGTCATAGGTGTGCTCATGGGTGCACAGTCCTCCATTCCATATTTTTTGAGCATGTCTTTTAGATATTTGGTTTGAGATATACACAATCCTGCTCTGGTTTGAGATATTTGAAGTCCAAGGAAGTGGGACAACTCTCCTATCATTGACATCTCAAACTCTTTTGACATGTCTTGAGAAAATTCATGGCTCATTTCATCATTATTACTAGGCAAAATTAGATCATCGACATAAATAAGAGCAGCTAGTAACTTACCTTGATCTATATTTATGTATAGATTACTTCCAGCCACTCCCTTTTTGAAGCCTTGTTGTTGTAGGTAGTGATCCAATCTTGCATACCAAGCCCTAGGAGCTTGTTTCAATCCATATAAAGCCTTTTTCAACTTACAGACTAGGTCCTTTCCTGCCGTTAGATCAAAACCTTCTGGCTGCTCCATGTAGACTTCCTCTTTGAGTTCCCCATTTAGAAATGTTGATTTCACGTCAATTTGATAGATTTTGAATCCTTTTGAGCAAGCAAATGCTAAGAACATCCTGATAGATTCCATACGGGCCATTGATGCAAATGTCTCTTCAAAGTCAATTCCTTCAATTTGTGAATAGTCTTTGCAGACAACTCTTGCCTTGTTTCTGATAACCTGTCCTTCCTCATTCATTTTATTTTTGAACACCCATTTGGTTCCTATTATTCTTTTTTCCTTTGGACGAGGTACCAACTCCCATGTCTTGTTCTTCTCAATTTGGGACATTTCTTCTTCCATGGATTTTACCCAATGAGGATCCTTGCTTTTGCAAATGTTTCTGGTTCTATCATAGATAGGAGGGCAATGACTTTTCTCTTGGGTGAGGTTGTTATCCTTCTTTGGGTCTACACACCTTCATCTCTATCGCCAATGATCTGTTCTTCTGGATGATATCTTTCGACATACTTCATCTTTGAAGGGGTATGGGTGGTTCTCTTTTCTCTTCTTCTTCTTCCTTATCTATCTCTTCTTCTTTAGGTTCTTCTTCTTCAATGAGAAAGTCATCTTCATGTTCTTCAATTTCCTTTACTGGAAGTTCTTCATCAACCTTTACATCAATGCTTTCCACTATTTTCTTCAGTCGATAATTGTAGCACTTGTAAGCCTTGCTCCGTGTAGAGTATCCAAGAAATATCCCTTCATCAACCTGAGAATCAAACTTTCCTGGTGAACCATCATTTATTTTTATGAAGCACTTGCTTCCAAAGATCTTGAAATACTTCACCGAAGCAGGTCTTCCGTTCCATAGCTCATAAGGAGTTTTTTCACAATTTGGTCTTAATTGAGTTCGATTCAGTGCATAGACAGCTGTCCCTACTGCTTCTCTCCAGAATCTAGGTTGTAAGTCTACTGCTAATAGCATAGTTCTTGCCATTTCTTGGACTGTTCGGTTTCTTCTTTCAACTACCCCATTTTGCTGAGGTGTTCTGGCAACCGAGAATTCTCTTTTATTTACATGAATTTTACAGAACTCACTAAACTCGTTTGATGTGAATTATCCTCCTCTGTCTGTTCTCAGGCACTTAATTTTTGAATCTTTTTCATTTTCTACAAGGGCTTTTAGATTCTTAAAACACTCAAAGTTTCAGATTTATACTTTATGAAATATATCCACATCATTCTAGTATAATCATCAACAAATAACACAAAGTACCTTTCTCCTTGGAGTGCTTGATTTCTAGTTGGCCCACACACATCAGCATGGATGATCTCCAAGGGCTTCGATGTATAGTGTTCATTTGTCTTGTGGTTGGTTCTGGTCTGCTTTCCATGTTGACAAGGACCACATACTCCCTGATTTGGTTTGAATAGCTTTGGGATGTTTCGTACAGCTTTGATCTTGCTGATATTGATTAGATTTTCGAAGCTTGTATGTCCAAGTCACTTGTGCCACAACCAACTCTCGTCTGTCTGACTCACGTAGCATTTATTTTCTTGAATCATGTTTAGTATGTAAATGTTGTTTGGTGTTCTCACCCCTTTTGCCACAAGTTTCCCTGAGGCAGAGTTCCTTATCTCATAGTCTTTGGTGCTGAAAACAACCTTCTGTCCTTGATCACAGATTTGGCTGACACTCAGGATGTTGTGTTTGAGTCCGTCAACTAGCAGAGCATCTTGAGCTTTTCCTTTTCCATTGATGAGAGTAACTGTTCCTTTTCCTGCAATTCTGCCTGATCCTCTTCCAAAGGACACATTCCCTTCCTTTTTGCTCAGTGAGATCATCTTCCTTTTGTCTCTTGTCATGTGTCTGGAGCACCCACTATCTACAAACCACTGGTTTTCATTATTTTGAGCATATAGAGCTAGGCCGCATTTGTCCATGCTGGGGTTCTTGCTACTCGTCTTTCTTCCTTTGAGTGGGCAGTGTTGTTCATAGTGTCCATTATTGTAGCAGAAAGAGCAAATCAGATCAAATTTGGTCAAGGGATCAAATGGATTGAACGTTTTGATTTGTCCCTGCCTTTTGGGGGCATATGAGTTGATTATTCGGTCCTTTAGATTTGTCTTTTCACTTCTGCAAGCCATACAATGTCTGGCTTGATGACCAAAGTTTTTACAGTGAAAGAAGTGTCTAAGAAAGATGGTTTTGTATTTGTTGAAGCAACCATGATTTGAGTTGATTTCCATCCTGGGAATTACTCCTCCCTCATTCTTCGGATTTGCGATGGGCCCTTGGTGGAGTACAATTATTTACTGTAGTGTCCATAATTCAACTCCACGTTCTTCTTTGGAGTAATTCTCTCTTCATTCTTGGGGTCTGGGATGCACTTTTGATAACATATTTTTTCATCTTTTGGATTGCAAGAAAGTGCATCAACATAGCTTTTCACACTATTCTTAGTGCTTGAGGGTTCTCCTTTGAAACCTTTTCCATACTTGTCATGTTGAGGTTTTTGATTTTTTAGAATAGTCTCAAGTATTTGAGAGCTTTTACAGCCCTTTTTAATTTGCTCCAACTCCTTTCTCAGAG
This sequence comes from Pinus taeda, assembly GCA_000404065.3. Taxonomy (NCBI): domain Eukaryota; kingdom Viridiplantae; phylum Streptophyta; class Pinopsida; order Pinales; family Pinaceae; genus Pinus; species Pinus taeda. Next base: position 40,224 of record APFE031259480.1, on the reverse strand, counting down.
ACACTATTTCGGCCTCACGTTCTTCACAAGTCTCTTCTTTTTCTTTAAGCTTTGCTTCCAAGAGATCTTCTCTCCTTCTTATTTCCTCGTTTTCCACTTTGAGAGAAATGATTTTGTTCCGTAGTTTCTCATTTTCTTCAATGGCGCTTATTAACAGTTCATCTACATGTCCTTCTGGCCCTGAGTCATCATCATCTGCGAGTGCCATGAATAATGCTTCTTGGCTTTCATCATGATCACTTTCCTAATCTGATTTCTTTTTGATGACCATAAACTCATCCTCATCAGACTCATCTTGCTTGGAGAAGAAATTTTTCTTATTGAACCTTTTCTTTTTATGTGCCATTCTTTTAGAATTTCCTTCATCATCACTGTCATGTTTATGAGGACATTTTGCTGCATAATGACCTATTTTACCACATTTAAAACAGATAAGAGGATACTTGCCTTTAAGCTTAGATCCTCTCTTCAGCTTTCGTACAAATTGAGCCAATTCGGATTCCACATCTGACTCATCACTACAGTCATTCCTTTCTTTACCCTTATTTGACTTTGAGGCCTTGAATGCTGCATCTTTGGAGCTTGGGCCACCTTTCCTCATTTCAAAGGCAGTGAGAATTCCATTGAGTTCATCTATTTTGAGGGTATCTAGATCCTTTGCTTCTTCTATAGCGCTTATTTTGGAGTCAAATCTATTTGGAAGAGACCTTAATACCTTTTCAACAATGGTACTTTCTTCAACTTTTTCGTCCAATCCTTTCAGGGAATTTACCACTTCAACTACTCGGAGGAGGTATGCTGCAATGTCTTCTTCATCTTCCATCCTCAAACTTTCAAATTGTCTTCGGTGAGTTTGAAGCTTTGCCTTTTTTACTTTTGAGTCTCCATCGTACAAGCTAACTAGCTTCTCCCACATTTCTTTGGAAGATGTACAATGCATGATTTTTGTAAACTCAGAATCAATGATTCCACTAGTGATGGAGTTCATGGCCTTTGCATTTGCGATGTAGGCTTTCCTCTCGTCTTGGTCTGTTGGAAGAGTGGTAGTCGTTTTGTATTCATTTTGAACAAAATGCCAGGCTTCAGGTCCAAGGGACATTAAGTAGTAGGTCATTCTTTTCTTCCAGAAACCAAAGTTAGTGCCATCGAAAAAAGGAGGTCTTCCTAATGCTTCGCGATTTCTCATCATGGCTGTGGATCCCTCTTCAAGCTGTTAGGCTAGTACGAAGAAACCTGCTTTGATACCAATTGTTGGAAATACTGAGAGGGGGGTGAATAAGTATTTTTTCTTCTTCTTCTTATTATTATTATTTTAATTGTTCTAGTGATTGCCAACAACATATATAGATGTGTGTATGTATACACATAAACACATAAATCAACAGTTGAAATTAATGCTTTTATTAAAACTCAAGATAGTGCAATGAAATAAATACAATATAAGTATAAATATGATTGTGAATAGTTGCCAAGCTCCAATTTGGACTTCAGTGAGGCTCCAACCTCTAGAGCACCAACTCTGTTTTGCAGTGGTTCTGCACTTAGGAGCACCTACCCCCAATGACTTCAGTCTAGTTCAGTTCTGAGGCTGCAACCTCTTGGGCTCCAACCCAACCTTGGTATAAACAGGTATGCTGCTGCACTCTGTTCAGCTGAGGTTGTCTCACTCCTGCTCTCCTGCCTCTGCTACTTCTACTGCCTCTACAGCCTCTGCTGCTTTTACTACCTCACATTCTGGTTCTTCACCACACCAACAACAACAACATTTCTCTGTGTTTACTGTTTTATACATTCTCATGCCTTTGTCCATTCGTTTATGCTTACTCAATGGCTCTTTGGCTTCCTCCTCGGTTGCTTGAGCTTCGGCTTCCTCAACACTCGCTCGACCTTCTGGCTTCCCTCCTCCATTCGCTTTAGCTTCCTCATGTTTACCTTTGATTGATGTGCTGAAAATATAATGTCGTCGCGGAAAAGGTTGGTGTTTCAGCAATGGAGAAATTGGTGTTTCAACAACTTTTCTCCAAGTGTTTCAACAATGTTCAACAGGTGCAGTAGCCTTCACCATCATTCACCAGTAACTTCATACAATGCTTAACCACCTCTGCTCCTCTTGGCTCCTCTTGGCTCCGATGGCTCTGTGTGCTCCTCTTCTTTGGCTGTGTCTCCTTCCTTGAATATTGCCATATTGACATCAATGGAAATCTGTTTCCAACAGGTAAATCCTGAGAGGCTAGGAGGCACTCAAATTCCTCACGGTGTAGGTAGAGATCTCTGGTGGCATACATGTTTATTGGTGTTTTTGATGTGCTCTATGAGTCCCACATTCATGCTTGGAATATGTCACAGGGGTGATTGACTGAAGAGAGACTTGGCTCAACCAATATATGGTTGGGTGGAATGTGGTAGTACCATATCTGTTTGTTTCATTTCATTCATTAATGAGAAGTCCATTCCCTTAATTTTCATGAGAAAATTTATTGATGCATATGTGGATTTTGATGGTTGATATGTTTATGGTATTTCTGTTCCTATGATGTTGGTTATATGCACATTTTATGACAACAACTATGTACGGATCTCAGCATGTTTTTACTTGTATATGAATGGATAATGTGTTTATGACCTAATAGAGGATAATGCAACAATTGACATGAGGGAACAATGGTTCACAATGATTCTCAGATAAGTATGAGATCCGTACACTTAATTATGTTGTTTACACCTATAGGTTACATGTTGATAATATGTTTGATGAAATGCCTTTCATGGCTAGTAGGGGTCTAGTTATGGTCTTGTTCAGTTTATTGCTTTTGCATCATTGTTTCCCTATACTTTTACTGATTCTAATCTATCACTCCATTCTGGGCAGTGGTCTGGGCTCTTGGCTTGAAAAAGTGGCTTAAATCTCGGGGTCATTGGCATAGAACTAACAAGTTTGATCTCTCGTCGCTGGCAGGAAAGCCCGTGAGAGCGACTTTAGGTTGTTGTTCGCTCCCTTGGCCATAGAATGAGAGAGGCTATGGTCTAAGAGATCCAAAACATTAGTGGGAACCAGAGACAGGTTGTTTGAGTGGTTGACTTGTCTCCTAAGGTTCTATTGATGATGTTGGATGACTGTGTCTGATGTTTCATCGATTCCACTTCCTTAAGGTCACACAGGAGGTAGAATATGATCACAATAGCCTCTCAACTCATGTTTACCATGGTGGGCATGGTTACTTGGGTGGATGTGGGAGGAGGGAGTTACAATTAGTCCAAAAATCTCCTATTCTATCATGCTTCATGCGACTTTTCTGTCTATGGATTAACAGTGCGCCAAAGGAAGAGAGAGAACCTTTCTTGGCACAAGACATACTTGCAAGAGGCAAGGAGTAGCTTCACTAATCACTGATAATGCATTGTGCACTCAATTTGATCCAGGTGGCTCCCAAAACACTCAGTGATCAAAGAGGGCTTAAGAAAGGCTCAAAAATAAAAGTTATTGGATTACCATGAAACTAAGGTTAGATCTAAGAGCTCGTGACAATCTTTCCAACAACACAAAGGACACCTCAATCTTACAGCGTATGTAAAAGTTATGGTCATTCAAAGTTTTGGTCAACTAGGCCCCTTTGCTAAAGTTAGCGGAGAACCGACTAAATTTGGAGGCCTGGCTAAATTTGGCAGAAATTAACGAGGCAACAATTTGACACTTTGCGGTGACAGTTTCTGGCATCCAGAACTAGCAATATTGTTGCCACCTTAATTTTTCTGCTGACCTCAAAAATGCGGCCCACAAATTTTGTCCATATGAAAAAAAATAACAACAAAAAATTAAAATTGGCGAATGGCCAACAAATTAATACTACCAACCATTATGTTAGGAAGGCATGCTTAAAAATTAACACTACATTTTTTATTTAAATTCATATTTTCCACAAGGAAACAAGGTCGCGAAAACCAATGCAGAGGTGGAACCTTGAGCAGGCACGAAAACCGAGGAGTAGAACCCTAACGCAAGGGAATATGCAAGGATTCTAAAAGATTCCCTAAGGGCCAAATTTTAACAGTTTTAGAGCTAGCTTGAATTTATACTCATTTTAATCAGTGTTTCACAAGGAGAACAATGGTGAAGTCATATTTTTATCTGAGTAGCAAATATTCATTCAAATTACATAGAGGAATCTTTATGGAATCATGAAGAATCTAAAAGATTCACTAAGGGCCAAATTTTGAGAGTTTCAGAACCAGACTGTCTTTATACTCATTTTTTCAGAAGGAGTGTAGTGGTGAAGTTAAATTTGTCATTTGCGTAGCATATCTTCAGTAAAATTTTAAAGAGGAATTTTTGTGGAATCCCGAGGAATCTGAAATATTCCCTACGGACCAAATTCTGGCAGTTTCATAAACATGCTGAATTTATAATCATTCTACTCAGTTTTTCACAAGTAGCACAGTAGTGAAGTGTGATTTTTCATTTGAGCAACACATCTTTAGTTAACTTATAGAGAAAAATCTTTGTGGAATCATAAGGAATCTAAAAGATTCCCTAAGGGCCAAATTTTGACAGTTCCATAACTATGCCAACTTTATACTCAGTTTTTCACAAGGACCACAATAGTGAAGTGGGATTTGTCATATGAGAAGTAGAATTATAGTCAAGTAGCAAGAAGGAATCTTTGACATTCCAAAAGGTCCATATTTTGACCAAAGCATAAATGGTTCAAGTTTACAATCATTTTTCACAATTTTCTACCAAGAATTCAATGGTGCAGTCCATTTATTCAACATAAGTGTGCATTTTCAGGCCATCCCCAGAAGTGGAGGTATAAGGTGTCTTTTGGACATGCATGTCATTTGATTTTTGTTGAAGATTAATGAAAGAGGCCTCCCGAGATTGAGAAGATCCCAAAGACGTAGCCCACACTGGGTTAACTCCATTATTAACTTGTTGTGTATTTGCTTCTCATCGTCATTGTTTATTTCCGCTTCATTTATGTATATGCATCTTATGGTTACATGCTCTTTAAAATGTGATTTTGTATGCTACTTTGAAGTGAAAATATCTGGATCAAGTTTGGTATCAGAGCGGGTCTTGTGTTGATGTGAATTGAAAGTGTACAATAACCAGGGAAAGCTCCAAAAAGGTAAAAGAAAAATTTGGTCCTTTGTTCCAAAAGTGGGGCATGCAACATGAAGAAGGAAAATGGTAGACGAAGATGCTCAGTTGGAGGAAGAGAGAAATTATCACAAGGCCTTCTACATCATGGAAAAAAAGTGGAAAAATTATTTGCAGAATATGAGAAAACAATGAAGAGAAGAAGGAACCAGATGATATGCCTTAGTAAATCAAGAAGGTGGGGGAGAAGATCCCCCTCCCTCTCCGTCCTCTAGTGAAATTTCTTATTCCTCTTCCACTACAAGAAAAAAGGTCGTTGGTGAGCGTCATGCTTGTGACGGACCTTTAAGGTCTGTCACCAATGTCGCATATGGTGACGGTCCTTAAAAAAAAGTTGTTGTAAGTATATATAGTGACGGTCCTTTAAGGTTTGTCACCAAAGCCATTTTCAATGACACTTTTGGTGAGCATCATTAAAGGCCCATCACTAATTCTCTCTTTGGTGACACTTTAGGTGAGGGTCGTTAAAGGTCCATCACTATTTCTCTCTTTGGTGACACTTCTAGTGATGATCTTTTATTGACCCTCGCCAATCCTCTTTTTGGATACTTTTGGTGACGGTTAAAAAATGTTCGTCATAATTGATCATTCCAATGAGTTTTTGATGATGCTATCTACCTGTTACTATTTTTTTTCAAAAGATAATGATTTAAGACCTTTGTTGTGGAGTCCTTTTCATTATGTGTCCAAGGCCATAATGGTTAGAGTCAGTCAATTTGTTAAGACGTAATTAGTTTGTATCATTTCCCTCAAATAATAAGAATATAGTTTTCCTATGAGTCAACACATTATTCATCTCTATTAGGTTTATTATCTAGCAAATTCCCTTTAGATAAAATTCCACTAGTGTGTGTAGGAATTATATTATTTAATACATAATTAAGCTCTGTCAATTCTATTAATGAGATAGACCTAGCACTCCTCAACACTCATGGCACACGTTAACATGCTTTGACACACACTAACACTTCTTGGCATCTCACATGTCTTGGAACATATTTGTACCTAGAACATATTGCCATGATTAGGATGCCCAAGCACATGTTGGCATGCCCTGGAACACCTTGGCATCATATTGCATTGATGGACATTACCACTTGGCACACATTGGCATGCCCCTTATGAAAAATATAAAGTCTCTACTTGTTAACCCTCTTATGTGTTCATTTCCTTGCATTTTAGCTTGATTATTCCTTTTATTTCCTTGAAACTCCTTGATGCATATTGGCATACATTGGAACCCTACACTTCCTAACATGTATTAGCACCTGACATCTCTTGACATGGCTTGGCACTATTTGGCACATGTTAGAACACCTCAGAACTACCTAGCACAACCTAGCACTTCTTGACATGCCCTGATATTCCCTGGCATGCCTTACCAATTCTTAGCATACCTTGTCACTCCCTCCTTGACATGATAGCTAACACTGATTGACACTCCTTGCACACCCTCGTATTCATTCAATTCCATGCATTTTGACCTTGTGCTCCCTTTTGATGTCCTAGTACTCCCTAACACTCCTCAGCATGAATTGGTACTCTCTAGCACACCTTAGCACTCTTTGACATGCTCTACCACTTCATAGCATGCATCACACTCCCTGAAACACATTTTCACTTGGCACGTGTTGGCACTTGGCAAGTCTTAGCATGCGTTGAGATGACTTGGTATGCTTTGGCATGGTTTAATTAAAGTTATTTGATATCAATTATTGGAGAGTAGATGAGAAGCAACAAAGAAGATTTGTCAATTAGAATGTACTGACACTTGGCACTTGTCACCTATTGGCACCTATTGCTGGTGTGCCTAACATTCCCCTCATGTAAAAGGTAAATTGATGACTTATTAACGTATTATGTGTTCATTTCCTTGTAGTTTAACTTGTTTCTCCTTTTTTTGCCTTGATAGTCCCTGGCATGCATTGTCATACCCTTGTACATATTGGCATGCCTTAGCACTTGGCACATATTAGCTTGTTTGACATGCCTTCGCACTATCTGGCACATGATAGCATGCCCTATCACTCCATACCACACCTTAGCAGTCATGCCATCACAACTAGCATTACATTTTTCCACAACTTGGGAACCTTACATTCCCTAGAACACCTTGGCAATCCCTAGTTGTCATACCCTCATAGATAGGCTTACTTTTTTTGCGACTTGGGAACCCAACCAATTCATTAGCAAAACAATATTATGCCCAACCCAAAGTCGCCCTTTCTCAAAAATTTCTTTTTCCATGCCTTATCACAACCATAGGCTTGCCTCCTACAAGTCCTATTATGAAATTCTCCTGAAACACTCTATCTTTGGGACACTTGGAATTCACTGGAACTCCTTGGAACACACTCTTATTCGTTCATTTCCAAGCATTTTGACCTAGCTTTCCCTTGTGTTCCCCTTACACTCCCTAACACTCCTCAGCATCCATTGACACTGCCTGCCATGTGTTAGCATGCCTTTTCATTCCTTGGCATGCCCTGACACTCCTTAGCTATCATGCCCTCACAACTACCCTTTATTTTTTTAGACTTGGGAACCCAACCAAGTCCTGCCTTGACTACAACAACTTAACCAAGTTATAGTTACTACAACTAGACTATGCCTTGTTCACCTAAGAACTGGTTATAACAAATCTTAGGTTACTCATGTCCAATCTCAGGTCATCCCACTTAACAAGTTACCAAGTCAAAGCTCACATCCAACCATGGCCATAAAACAACTAAGAAACACAATTTACATCTTGACATGCCATAACACCTGACACGTCTAACAATCCCTTAGCACTATGTGGTGCATGTTAGCATCCCCTGCATTTCTTGGCATGCTTTGCACTTCCTAGCACTCCCTGACATGCCTTAGCACTCTAGTATTCCTTGGCACTACCTAACATACAATCTTTTACTCCTCAAAACACTTGGAAGTTGCTGACATTCCCTATCACACACTCTTATCTGTTCATTTCCATGCATCTTGAACCAGTTATCCCGTCTATTTCTATGGCACTCCCTAACATTTTATGGCACGCATTGGCACACCTTGCACCTAGCACATCTTGGCATATTGCCCTGACACACTAGTATTCCTTGGCATTACCTAACATATATTGTCACTCCCTCCTTACCACACCTAGAACTCACTAACACTCCCCGTCACACACTCTTATTCATTCATTTCCATGCATTTGAAACTATTGATCCCTTTTGTTTCTTTGGCACTCCATAACACTCCCTAGCATGCATTGGCACACCCTAGCACTTGACACATCTTGGCATGTTTCCCTGTCCTCTAGCATGCCTTAGCATTACCTACCATACCTTATTACTCCCTCAGCACATCTGTAACTCACTGAAACTTCCCATCACAAACTCCTATTTGTTCATTTGCATGCATTAATTTGACCCAATTCTCCCTTGTGTTTCCCTTGCACTCCCTAACACTTCCTAGCACATGCTGATACTCCCTGGCACTTGGCACATCTTGGCAACATGTCATCCTAGCAATCTAGCATGACTTAGCGCAACCAAGCATACCATGTCACTCTCTCATCAGAACACTTGGAACTCGCTAATGGTCCCTGTCACACACTCTTATTCATTCATTTCCATGCATTTTGACCTAGTTTTCCCTTATGTTTCCCTCACACTCCCTGACACTCCTTAGCACACATTGGCACACCTTGGCGCTTCGCACATCTTGGTATACTTCCCTAGCACTCTAGCATGCCTTGGCACTACATAACATACCTTGTCACTCCCTCCTTAGCACACTTGGAACTCACTGACACTTCATTTCCATGAATTTGAAACTAGTGTTTCCTTGTGTTTCCTTGGAACTTGGCCCTAAGACTCCCTAGCGTGCATTCATGCCACACACTGGTACCTAGCACATCTTGGGATTCCTTAGCAGTTGGCTTGTCTTAGCATGCCTAACATGCCTTGGAATTGTCTAGCATGTTTTGTTACTTCCTGGCATTCCCTGGCACACCTTGGCACTCCCTAATTTTCATGCCCTTATAGATAACTTTACTATTTTTGCGACTTGGGAACCCAACCAAGTGATTGGCAAAATAGTGTTGTGCCCAACCAAAAGTCTCCCTTTGTCTGAAATTTCTTTGACCAACCCCTTAAAATTGTAACGATAGGCTTTCCTCCTATAATTCCTATTATGACCTTCTCCTAACACACATAGTCCTTGAGACACATGGAATTCATTGACACTCCTTGGCACACAAACTTATTTGTTCATTTCCATGTATTTTGACCTAGTTCTCCCTTGTGATGCCATAACACTCCCTAACATTCCTCAACATGCATTGGAAATTTTCGACATGTGTTAGCATGCCTTTTCATTCCTTGGCACACTTTGGCACTCCTTAGCTATCATGCCCTCACAACTAACCTTACTTTTTTTGGGACTTGGGAACCCAACCAAGTCTTGCCTCGACTACAACAACTTGATCAAGTTAGAGATACTACAACTAGACTATGCATTGTTCACCTAAGAGATGACTATAACTCATCTTAGGCTACTCATGTATAATTTCAACTTATCCAACTTAACAAGTTACAAGTTACCTTGTCAAGGCTCATGTCCAATAGTGGCCATAAAACAACTGAGCAACATAGTTTACATCTTGACATGCCATAACACCTGGCACATCTAACAATCCCTTGGAACTATGTGGCACGTGTTAGCACCCCCTACATTCCTTGGCATGCTTTGACACTCCCCAACACTCCCTGAGATGCCTTGGTAATCTAGCATGCATTGGAACTGCCTAGCATATAACCTTGTCACTCCCTCCTTAACACACATGAAACTCACTGACACTCCCTATCACAAACTCTTATTCGTTCATTTCCATGCATTTTGAGATAGTTCTCCCCTGTGTTTCCATGGCACTCCCTAACACTCCCTGATACTTTGCACATATTGCCATGTCGCCCTGACACTCTAGTATTCCTTGGCACGACCTAGCATATATTGCCACTCATTCCTTAAGACACCTAGAACTCACTAACACTCCTTGTCACATACCCTTATTCATTCATTTCCATGCATTTGAAACTAGTGCTCCCTTGTGTTTCAAAGGCACTCCCTAACACTCCCTAGAATGCATTATCACACCCTATCACTTGGCACATCTTGGCATATCGTTTCCCTAGACTCTAGCATGCCTTAACACTGCAAATAATATCTTGTCACTCCCTCAGCACACCTGGAACTCACTGACAATTCCTGTCACAAAACCTTATTCATTCATTTCCATGCATTATTTTGATCTAGTGGTCCCTTGTGTTTCCAGGGCACTATGTAACACTTCTTAGCATGCATTGGCACACCCTAGCACCTGGCACGTCTTGGTCGTATGCTACCCTGACACTTTAGCATGACTTAACACTCCCTAGCATACCATGTCATTCCCTCCTTAACACACTTGGAACTCGTTTCACTCAGTGTCACATACTCTTATTCATTCATTTCCATGCATTTTGACCTAGTGCTCCCTTGTGTTCCCTAACGCTCACTAACTGTTGAAAAATGTGCAACAAGAAATGTTAAATATAGAATGTGCTAAAAATAGGACTCCTAAAAATAGCATGTCTAAAAATAGTAGTTTGGCCAGTGAGGTCATTGGCCACCTTGGGTGAGAGGTGAAACTGCTAAAAATAGCATTTTTGGGTCCCTTCCTATTTATAGCAGTCCCTGGTCTATCTATAGGAAGTAAAAAGGAATTTGGTCTTAACAGCAGTTTAAAATATTAATTCATTAATCTTCATGAGTTAATTAGATAAGGAAAAACAAACTTGAAGTCTATGTGAGGATGTGCAATAGTTTATCTATTAATTGGTGAATTTATCCATTAGTTAAATAGATAAGGATGAGTTGTAATTAGTTGGCTCAGTTAAATAAGTCAAGTCCAGTTAGATTAATTTAACATGTTGTTAAATTAATGAGATTCAGTTTGTTAATGCTTGCATGCATGTAACAACTGGTATTTTCAGATAACTGAATATTATAACTTAAATAACTCATGCATGTCAGTTCAGACAAAGACCTAGTTGAGATCAGAGAAGGGACAATGTACCATCAGTTAGATGAATTTTTTTCCTACAAAGGAAGCTCATCCATGATGAGGATTTATCTCCTTAAGGTTTGTGCAGTTATTTCAGAGGTCAGTGTTGTGTGTGAGGTGAGAATCACACAGGTTGCAGTTGGAGGACCTAGGAAAAATTGTGCATAGAAATAGGAGGCTTGGAGGGTAGAGGAGAAAGTTTGTGAGAAGCCTTTGACTATCTATGAGTAGCAGAGGGATTGTACTGAGAGTTGGATAGCTTCCGAGCTAAGCTTTGTGTAATTCGGACTATATTTCCAATTGTATGATAATACAAAGATGGGGTTTTAGGCAGGTGCTTTCCCCGGGTAAATTCTTCTGTGTTATGTGTGATTGATTCCTTCTTACCAGTTATATGTGTTCTTATTGATGTTGCTCATGGTTGATTAAGATTCCGCTAATTTTTTTGTAGAAATAGATCGTGTTTTGCTTTAGTACATTGCATTACCAGGTTGATCTACAGGTGGGAAATTTCTACATGGTATCAGAGCTAGCTGATTTGTAGAAAAAGTTCTACATGGTATCAAAGCTATCTGATTTCTAGGAAAAATTCTACAAAATTCTACATGGTATCAGAGCACAGGTGATCAAGAAAGAACAATATACTGAGAGGAGATTTCAAAGTTTTGTGTTTTGGGCTGAGAGTTTGCAGAGCAGATCTGAAATTTTTGTACAAAATTTTCAGAAATAAATAGCAAATTTGGATTCCTTGCTGAAAAGTACCCAAAATAAAAAAATAAAAAAACTGGCTGAATTGGAGTTCGGATGAGGGAGATATCGTTGATTTAAAATCAACTCCTTTTCTAGAAAATTTTGTGACGGCGGGAAAGTGGAAATAGATTGGTGTGCTAGCCAAGAACCTGTATGCACTTGAGGTACAAGATGCATGCAAAGCCTTGAGGAGAAAGGCAAAGGTTAGAGACTTGGTGGTTAAGAGGGAGGGTATATTCCTCTCAACACGCAGAGCCAGAAGAAGTCTCAAACAATTGTGGAGGAGCCATGATTGGTGCAGCAACTTCAGGGGGTTGTGGAGCAGCCACAACAGGGGAAGCTGAGTGGAGATTGAGTAGAGACATCTACTCATGCAGAGACCTCCAGTAGGGGGAAACTTCGAGCCAGGCGGGCTGAGGGATCACATGAAACCATACCTCCAGGTAGGAGGTGGGGTGATTTTGAGTGATCGTCCCAAGGAGGAGGGGCAGGATCGTTGAGGTACCCAACCTCTTGGATGAGACCTTGCTACAGGAGCCCTGATGTGGAGTAGCAGGAACTGACTGATTGGGTAGAGATAGATGCGGATGGAGTGACAGAGAGAGCTATAGTGCAGGGAATCCCAGGACAGTGCAGAGCATGCAAGTTGCAGCAATGCGAGAGGCACAAGTGTGTTGCATAGTGCTAGGTGGCACAGATAGGTGTGTAATGGTGCGAGATGCATGGAGATGTTGCAGTAGTGCAGATGTCAAAGAGGGAGCACTTGTCAGCAGCAGGTAGAGCTTCAGCATCAAAGTATGTTCCTAGCCCAATAGAGTGGTCAGTTGGGAGTGTTTTTGTTCCAGGTGTTGTTGGAGCAAGTGGATCGGGTAGTTGTGTTGCATGCAGAACATTCCAGAGTTATAGGATCGGGTCGAGAGGAAGCCTTTCTTGTTGAGAGGGAGTGTTGAAAAATGTGCAACAAGCAATGTTAAATTTAGAATGTGCTAAAAATAAGACTCCTAAAAATAATATGTCTAAAATTAGTAGTTTGGCGAGTGAGGTCATTGGTCACATTGGGTGAGAGGTGAAACTGCTAAAAATAGAAAGTTCTAAAAATAGAATTTCTAGGTCCCTTCCTATTTTTAGCAGTCCCCGGTCTATCTATAGGAATTAAAAACGAATTTGGTCTTGACAACAGTTTAAAATATTAATTAATTAATCTCCATGAGTTATTTAATTAAGGAAAAACAAACTTGAAGTCTATGTGAGGACATGCAACAATTTATCTATTAATTGGTGAATTTATCCATCGATTAAAGAGATAAGGATGAGTTGTAATTAGTTGGCTCAGTTAACTGAGTCAAGTCCAGTTAGATTAATTTAACAAGTTGTCAAATTAATAAGATTTAGTTTGTTAATGCTTGCGTGCATGTAACAACTGGTATTTTCAGATAACTGAATATTATAGCTTAAATAAATCATGCATGTTGGTTCAGACAAAGACCTAGTTGAGATCAGAGAAGGGACAATGTACTATCAGTTGGATGAATATTTTTCCTATAAAGGAAGCTCATCCATGATGAGGATTTATCTCCTTCAAGTTTGTGTAGATATTTTAGAGGTCAGTGTTGTGTGTGAGGTGAGAATCACACAGGTTGCAGCTGGAGGACCCAGGAAAAATTGTGCATAGAAATAGGAGGCTCGGAGGGCAGAGGATAACATTTGTGAGAAGCCTTTGAATGTTTATGAGCAGCAGAGGGATTGTACTGAGAGCTGGATAGCTTCCGAGCTAAGCTTTGTGTAATTCAGACCATATTTCTAGTTGTATGATAATACAGAGATGGGGTTTTAGGCACGTGCTTTCCTCGGGTAAATTCTTCCGTGTTATGTGTGATTGGTTCCTTCTTACTAGTTATATGTGTTCTTATTGATGTTGCTCATGATTTATTAAGCTTCCACTAATTTTTTTGTAGAAGGGGGATCAAGTGTTTTGCTTTAGTATATTGCATTACCAGGTTGATCTACAGGTGGGAAATTTCTACATGGTATCAGAGCTAGTTTATTTCTAGAAAAAGTCCTACATGGTATCAAAGCTATCTGATTTGTAGGAAAAATTCTACAAAATTCTACACTAACACTCCCTAGCAAGCATTGGCACACCTTGGAACTTGGTACATCTTGGCATGATTCCCTAGCATTGTAGCATGCCTTGGCACTGCTAGCATACCTTGCCACTCCCTCCTTATCACACTTGGAACTTGCTAACACTCCCTATCACACACTTGTATTCATTCATTTCCATGCATTTGAAACTAGTGCTCCCTTGTGTTTCCATGGAACTTGGCCCTAACACTCCCTAGCATGTATTAGTGCCACACCCTAACACTTGGCACATCTTGGCATGCCTTAGCACTTGGCATGACTTGGCATGCCTAATATGCCTTGGAATTGTCTAGCACGTGTTAGCACTTCTTGGCATTTCCTGGCACATGTTCACACTCCCTAGTTTTCATGCCCTTATAAATAGCCTTACCTTTTTGGTGACTTGGGAAACCAACCAAGTCATTGAAAAAATAATGTTGTGCCTAGCCCTGACACTCCCCAATTCTCAGTATGCATTCAAACTATCTGGCATGTGTTAGAACACCTTTTCATTCCTTATCACCCCCTGACACTCCTTAGCTATCATTCCCTCACAACTACCCTTACATTTTTTGCAACATGGGAACCCAACCAAATCCTGCCTCAACTATAACAACAACTTGACTATAACAATAGCTTGACCAAGTTACAATTACTATAGCTAGACTATGCACTGTTCACCTAAGAACTTCCTATAACTCATCTTAGGCTACTCATGTTGAATATCAACTCATACAACTTAACAAGTTACGAATACAAGTATCACATCCAACCGTGGTCGTAAAACAACTAAGCAACAAAGTTTACATCTTAAGATGCCATAACACCTGGCACACCTAACAATCCCTTGGCACTATGTAGCACATGTTAGCATCCTCTGCATTTCTTGGCATGATTTGGCACTCCCTAGCACATCATAGCACTCCCTGACACTTAGCACACCTCGTACTCACTAACAATCTCTGTCACACTCTTATTCATTCATTTCCATGCATTTGAAACTAGTGCTCCCTTGTGTTTCCTTGGAAATTGGCGCTAACCCACCCTAGCATGTGTTGGCGTCACACCCTAACACTTGGCACATCTTGGCATGCCTTAGAACTTGGCATACTTGGCATACTTGGCATGCCTAACATGCCTTGGAATTGTCTAGCATGTGTTAGCACTTCTTGGCACTCCCTATTTTTCATGCCCTTATAGATAGCCTTACCTTTTTGTCGAGTTGGGAAACCAACCAAGTCATTGAAAAAATAATGTTGTGCCTAGCCCTGACACTCCCAACACTCGGCATGCATTCACATTATTGTCATGTATTAGCACACCTTTTCATTCCTTACCACCCCCTGACACTCCTTAGCTATCGTGCCCTCACAACTACCCTTACATTTTTTGCAACATGGGAACCCAACCAAATCCTGCCTCAACGATAACAACAACTTGACTATAATAATAGCTTGACCAAGTTACAATTATTACAACTAGACTATGCCTTGTTCACCTAAGAATTTCCTATAACTCATCTTCGGCTTCTCATGTTGAATATCAACTCATACAACTTAAAAAGTCATGAAGACAAGGCTCACATCCAACCGTGGTCGTAAAACAACTAAGCAACAAAGTTTACATCTTGACATGCCATAACACCTAGCACGCTTAACAATCCCTTGAAACTATGTAGCACATGTTAGCATCCCCTGCATTTCTTGGCATGCTTTGGCACTCCCTAGCACATCCTAACACTCCCTCACACTTAGCACGCCTCGTACTCGCTAACACTCTCCATCACACTTATTCATTCATTTCCATGCATTTAAAACTAGTGCTCCCTTGTGTTTCCCTAGAACTTGGCCGTAAAACTCCCTAGCATGTGTTGGCGCCACACACTGGCGCTTAGAAATTATTGGCATGCCTTAGCACTTGCTATGTCTTGGCATGCCTAAGATGCCTTGGAATTGTCTAGCATGTGTTAGTGCCTCCTCGCCTTCCATCGAACACCTTGGCACTCCCAACCTATCACGCCCTCATAGATAACCTTAGTTTTTTTGCGACTTGGGAACCCAACCAAGCCATTGACAAAACAATATTGTACCCAACCCAAATTCTCCCTTTGTCTGAAACTACTTTGTACACACCTTATCACAACCATAGGCTTGCTTCCTGCAAGTCCTATTCTGAACTTCTCCTAACACACTTCTGTTGATGTCCCAAATTGCTCTATTTTCACTCTATTTTCACCCTATTCCCATAAGCCTTAACCTCTATTTAATCTTTATTTAACCCTCTCATTCCTGCACTAGTCCAAGATAATCATCTATTCCTACATATACTTCGTATTTCATAATTAAGATTTATTAAGTGCTTTAATAATTACTTTACATAGAGTTCATACCTTTTTAGTATCTCTTGTAACTTATGTTTAACTTTTCTAAAAGTAATTGAAGAACTAAGTGTTAATCATTATTTAGCGTGATCAGTGCAGGCAGATTCCTGCATCGCCAATGATGTTGCTCTGTGATCTTCGTGATAGTTGATTCCTTCCACGCGGGCGTTTTGATCCATGACTCCTAGTTCGGTTGCAGATTATCTGAGGATGGACATTAGTGGCATATGGTTAGGGATACTTGCCAAGAATATGGTCCATGGCCAACAAAGTTTGTCCCTTATTATAAGCATCAGCCGGTTTTTTTTTGTTAGTCTGTTCGGTCGAAAGGCTTGAAAACGAAATGACTGTAATTAATAGAATATGGCTAAGGCCGAGAGACTGTATATAATGTAGATTGTGGGTAGAGCCAAGTTAGTGATCTCTTAGTTGTAATTTCGTTTCCTTTGTAATTTTGTATCACCCTCGGTTCTGGGCTGGACTCACACAATCATGTATATTTGTTGATCAAGTTAATACAAGGAACGCGCTATGTTTTCTTCACGTGTGTTTAATTTTTATTTCATGTGTGATTAAGTGTTGAACCGTTTCGTTTACCCTCGTGCTTTCTTCATTTAAAAATTCTGTGTGAACATTTATTCATTTGCATTTGCGTGGCTTGGATTGCTCTTATGTTTATTTCAGAAGTTATGAATTAAATTCATTTCATGGTCAAGAGTGAAAGGATCCGTAGTTTGGAAGTTTAAATAAGTTCATTTCTTTCTTGCAATTTCTTTCCTGCAAATGCTTTCTTGCAATTTCCTTCCTGCAATTCTTTCCCTACAGTTTTTGTCTTAGTTTGCTTCTGTTCGGGTTGTGCAGGAAGATTCTTCCTGTACCAGTGCATGTAGTTTCCTGCACTCCGGTTTATTCATTTACTTTACAACAAGTGTTACATTCCTTTTCCTGCTAATAATTTCATTTATTCCTGCAAGCAAACGTATTGTTAATTCAAGTAATCATTCTCAATGTTAAGAGTTATACTTTTGAAGGATCTTTAAATGAATTAAGGAAGAACATTATACTTTACACTTGCATTTTATGACTTAAGAAAAAGAACATAAACACTATAAGTGAATTGCTGAAAGTTATTTGATACATGCAAATTACTTTGACCGCTGCTTGATTATTTCGAATTGTTTTTGCTTTATGAAGTTTACTTTCATTGCAAAGTTCAGTTAATTAAAGCATTTTTTTTCACATGTAATTTATCTCAGAATCTAGCTTGCAATTGCAATTCTTTTCAACACGTCTTTTAATTATTTCAAAAGTAAATTGGAAACTTTGGTGAAGGAAGCTCTGTTTGTTATATACCTAGGGGGGATAATATGGGGTACAAAGGGAGGTACCCAAGGTAATAATGTAATAATGGGATGGGCCATAGTAATAAATAAGGTGGTTAACCCATATCATGTAAGGGACCACAAGTAGTTAGGGCCCATGGTATTAGTTCGATGGTACAAGGGAACCATGGTAATGACCCATGGTATTGTATGTATGAGGCCTATATAGAGGCTAGAGACTCCACATGGAAGGAATTGTGTGAAGAAATATTGTCAAAGATTATTGTATGAACAGGCATATGGCTTGTGGAGTGTTCTCCTTCCTTAAGGAGTGAATGTATGGTTGTCCTACCTTAAGGGTTTGATCAATAAAGAAGCATTTCATACTAATTCTGGGTTTATTTGCATTATCTTATATTTTCATATCAGATCTATAATATTTTCTGGTTAGATCTACAACAAGTGGTATCAGAGCTACAAAAAGTGGTATCAGAGCTACAAGAAGTGGTATCAGAGCACTTTCTTGGGCAAACAGGGGGGATTTTTTTTTTTTTTTTGTAGGATTTCTGGGGCGGAGAGTTTGCAAATCAGATATGTATGTTTTGGTGCAAGATCTGCAAAATCTAATTGCAAATCTGGATTCTATGTGAAAAAATACCCGATTTCAAAAAAAAAATCGGTCGAATCAGGGTCTGGATGAAGGAGATTTCGCTTATTTAAAAATCAGTGGGGTTGCAGACAATTTTTTGGGGCAGCAAATTTGCGGCGCAGATCTGGACCTCTTGGTGCAAGATTTGAAAAATCTAATTGTAGATCTGGATTCTTTGTGAAAAAACACTCAATTTCAAAAAAAAAAATCAGTCGAATCAGAGTTCAGATGAGGGAGATATCGCTGATTTAAAAACAATTTTTATTTATTTATTTTATTTTATTTTTTTTATTTATTTATTTTTTTCTTCAGAAATTTTGGTGACGGCGGGAGAGTAGCAGTGCATATTTGAAATTTCAGTGCTTGGATCAAGATTTCTATCACATGGGCAGATGCAGAATGATTGTTCCATTTCTGAAAATAGGTCATAATAGGGATTCTTAGCAATATTGACTAAACTGTGACTATTTCAAGTAAGCGATTTTTTCTCAAACCCTCTTCATGGAAAAGTTTACTGGAAAAGATGATAGCCCTACTACTGAAAAATTCATACAAAATCTAAAGAACCTATTTGGGGAGGGATGGAATTGTATGGTACCACTTGGTTTGAAAGAATAGGCCGCCATATGGTGGAAATCACTGGGCATCATTAACTTGGCCAAATTCTCGGATGAAGAAATGGAAAAACTCCTTATGGACAAATGGTCTCGGGCTAGAAAACAAGATAAGAGGAAACATGTGGGGTTATTTCCTACTGGTATATCATGGGTTGATTCAGAAGGAGAAGATCGTTGTGTCTATAAATCCTAGTTGCAAGCATAATTTTATCAATGTTAATTTGGCAAAAAAATTGCAAGTTCCAGCCAAACACATTGAAAACACACAGGTGGATGATGAGGATGTTCAAGTGTATAAGGATTTGAAGATTTCTATCGATAAGTATGTGTTGCATGGTGATTTTTATACTTCAGAGACGAATAATATGGATGTTGTTTTGGGATACACGTGGATGGAATCAGTGGGTACTATAAATATTAACGTGCAGAAGAAATTCCTATAGATCTGGTATAAAAAGAAGAAAATTACATTACAGGATATTTCCATCAATAAACAAGTAGAGTCCACGGAGGTTGATGCAGAAGATGTTCCAGGGACTGACATATCAGATGATAGGCAGTTGATGGTCGAAAATCAAACACAAACAGAGGCTGAAGCCGAAAAGGTAACAGGTGCTGACACATCTGATGAGGGTTCAGTGGTTGAAGTCATATTCGAAAAGAAGACACCACAACATGCACCACAGTAGGGTGAATTAAAGAAAAAGACACCGTGGGTTAAAACTTCAACATATCATCACCCACATCACCCCGCAAGAAAACAACCAACAAGATGGCAACCAATTAGCCACAAGGACAACAACCCCCGCCAGACAGATAAAGAGGAGCAAAAATCCACCTACTACACATCAACACAGAAGAGCTACCATGGTCAGCTTCCATCTCAAGCGAGCGCGGCACCAGCGAGATCGAGGGTTCATCTTTCTCTTGGATGGCTAGATGCATGTGCATGGTACCAGTGGACTACTATTTTGAGTAGATCTTATTATTTATGTTCTTCCCATGTTTCGGGGACGAAACATGCTAAGGGGGGTGGAATGTTATATACCTAGGGGGATAATATGGGGTACAAAGGGAGGTACTCAAGGTAATAATGTAATAATGGGATGGGCCATAGTAATAAATAAGGTGGTTAACCCATATCATGTAAGGGACCACAAGTAGTTAGGGCCCATGGTATTAGTTCGATGGTACGAGGGAACCATGGTAATGACCCATGGTATTGTATGTATGAGGCCTATATAGAGGCTAGAGACTCACATGGAAGGAATTGTGTGAAGAAATATTGTCAAAGATTATTGTATGAACAGGCATATGGCTTGTGGAGTGTTCTCCTTCCTTAAGGAGTGAATGTATGGTGTTGCCCTACCTTAAGGGTTTGATCAATAAAGAAGAATTTCATACTAACTCTGGGTTTATTTGTATTATCTTATATTTTCATATCAGATCTATAATATTTTGGGTTTAGATCTGCAACAAGTGGTATCAGAGCTATAACACTGTCTCGATGCAAGTGTTGATCTCTTGTCATGGGAATAGAGTGCTCTAAGCCTTGAGGCTTAGAGCACCTCCATAAAGAAATAAGTCTTTAATAAAGAAGGTAAAATATACTTTTTTCACATAAGTACTGTACCTGCACTAGTGTAAGAAAATTGCAATAGTACAAGAATAGGTTGCTTGGTGTGGAAGGAAGATCAATTGGGAAACAGATCTTTGCAAGGGCCCACTTTTCAAACTGTTAGCCATCCATACTGAAGATAAACATAGTATTTCATTTCAACATTTAAGATTGCTTCCAGTTGTTTGAAATTTCCTTTTGTTGATTTCCTCGCAAATTATTCTTTTACATTCAAGCACTAGAATTCCTTTGGTGTCGATTGTCTTTAAGATTGTTTTTTGTCTAATTCTGCAACATTTCATTTACGAAGTAAGATTAGGAATAAGAAAATTTCATACCACTTCTAGCATTGCCTGTGCTTCGTCTCTAAGTTTACGAAACCCCTGGGTTGACAATTAAGTGTTGAGGAGATTGCTTAAGTGCAATTCCTTCACCCAACATTTTGGCGCTGTTGCTGGGGAGGCGATTTCAATTGGTAAGGATTTTCCATTTTTTGTAGTAGGGGTAAGTCTGCTATTATTTTTTCCTTAATGTGCTTATATTTGCTTGAAGGAATTCATAGGTGTCTAGTTATTTTTTAGTTGCAACATTTTTATTAGAATTTTGTTTTGTCATTTTTTGAAATGAATGCCTAAAAGAGGTAGGGGTTCGAAGCCCCCTAAGGGCCAAAGAAATATTGATAAATCTGAAACCAAATCTCATATTGGGCCTTCTTTTGCAGGCATAAAGTCCAAACAAACCCAATCTCATCATGCAAGAACAATCCACTTGGGCTATGGCATCAGTGGTCCAGGTGTGACATAACCCACAAAGGGGAAGAAGGGGACTATTAGAACCCATAGGTAGCCTTCTCAGCCTGTTGAGAATAGTTCGTGTGGAAGAACAAAAATGGCAGATTAGGAAGACCATGCAAAAGGAACCGGTGAAAATAAGGTAAATGAGGAACAATCCACTTTTGGATTCCCAATTGTGGATCTTGATACATAAGTACAAATGAAAAATATTTCACCATCACTCTTCCTCTTTTCTATGGTAAGGTACATGAAGATCCAGACTCTTTCCTATTTGAGTTTGATATTTTGTATAGAAGTTATGATTATTCATATGATGCCCAAAAGTTAAAGCTGTTTCCTGCAACTCTCAAGGACGCAACACTCCACTGGTTCATGGGACTAGTAGGAAACACTATATCTTCTTGGGAACAAATGAAGAGAGTGTTCTTGTCAAAATATCAGGAATATTGTAAGACTAGAGATATTCAAGATGAAATCTTTAATATTGTGCAAAATTATGATGAGACTCTAGAGGATTACTTAGAGAGATTCTTGTACATCCTCCAAAAGTCAAAGCACAAATTTGATCTAAGTACCATTAGAATCTTGTTTTTACAGGGGCTTACTAACGATGCTAGGAATATTCTAAATCTGTTAGGACAAGGGGATATTGCTCAAAAATCTTTTGATCAAATTTGTGACTTGTGCAGGAAATTCTCGAGGAACCAATATAGATTTGGTAAAGGAATTCAGAATAGAAATAAGAAAACCGAATCTACTAATGCTATGATTATTGGATTAGAAAACAAAATGGACAACATGAAAATTGAAATAATGAATATTGTTAGTAAACAAATAGACTCTTTGAAGTTTCAGCAAAAACTTGTAGAGGAACAAGAGTCGTTGTCTATTTTTTGTCCAAAATGTAGAAGAAAGCATCTTTTAAGAGAATGTCCTCCCGATATTAAAGAAACTAATAAATGTGCAATTTGTACAGAGAACCATGACACGGAAATTGTCCCTCCATACCTGGGCTGAAAGTTGTACTAGAAGGAGGAAAATTGAAGCCGAATCACTACATGCTATGGGAGCACGAAGAAACTAGCCTCAGGGAAGTGTAGGTATGGCTCATGAACCTCCACCACATTTTTTTGGTTATAAAGCACATTCATATTCCTATCCTAACAATAGTCACTCTCAACATTGGCAGCATGGGAACCAATATCATTATGAACAATCCTCCCAATCTTGGCAACAAGGATGGAGAGGGCCAAACAATTCATATCATTCACACCATTCCTATCCTGCACCTATGCAGTCATACCCTCCTACATATGCACCTTACCCAATGCCCCAACCATCATTACCTCAGTTGAGTCAGCCAATGCCACCATTGCCTTTACCTCCACTGTTTCGACCTTCTCAGCTGCCTGCCCAACCTTTACCTAACCCCAATAACAAATTGGTATAGATGATCCATTCTATGAACCCACTTTCCTCATCCACATATCAGTCCATGCCAGTTGGAGTCAATGATCTCCAATTGAGATCGAGGAAGATAATAACCCCAAAGAATCAAAAGCAGCCTATGGTGATTATCAATAAGAAAGGTAAGGAGGAAACTCTGACCATTCTAAAAAATATGACACCATCCAACCTATCCCCGTAACTTATGAGCCTTTTCCATCTTCTTCCAACTGACCTCCCTATCCAGAGAGGTTAGTTATGGAGAAGAAAGACCCTGTTCCTGAGTCTAGCTTGGCTTTTGAGCTTAGGAACCTTTTCATAAAGGTATTCTTGCTCCAAGCTATTAAAGAGATCCCCATTTGAAAAAAAATCACTAGGGAACTCTGTCTCAAGAAGCTCGGAAGGAGAAGATTAGAACCTCAAACCATTCGATTTGTTGGTAGAGCAGCAGAGTTAATGACGGGGTATATGCACATGGAGAAATATACCGACCCCAAAAACCCTATTGTTTCTATTCAGATAGGTGATGTCCTTGTCTCCAATGTACTTATAGACCTAGGGGCAACCATTAATGTTATGACCAAGCAGACCATGGATCAAATTAGGTTGGCCCATATTCGTCCTACTCCCACTGTGCTTGAACTAGCAGACAGATCTAAAATCAGGCCGGAAGGGGTGTTGGATGATGTGGTCGTTTCTCTAGACTCTTGGGAATACCCCATAGACTTCATTGTTCTTCAGCCAAAGAACCCTGTGGGAGGAAATCCCTTGATCATGGGACGACCATGGCTTGCTACGACCAATGCTTATATCAGATGTCATTCTTGTGACATGGATATTTCCCATGGAGATTCCAGGATGAAGGTCACCTTGTATCCACCTGCTAGATCCACTCATGAGCTCTGAGACACTTTATGGTTGGACTACAGTGGTGATGAGAAGACTCAACCTGTTTCCTTGATACATCAGAATGTTCATTTCTCGTAGGAGGGTGAGATTCAAGACTTCCCAAACAATCCAGACACCATGCCCAATTTTGAGACATTGAATCATATTTTTAGTCTAGATTTTCAGAAAAGATATGACTCTCTACCTCCCTTGTCACCATCTCTAGTGACACCTCTGTGTACTCTTGAGCCTGATACCACTCCTGTTGAGATTAGTCTAGGCAAATCCTTGCATATCAGTTCAGACTTGGATTCTTCCCAGCAAGAGCAGCTTGTGAATTTGTTTCGAAACCAACTTGATTCCTTTGCATGGGGCTATGGAGATATGAAAGGCATCCCTTCAGAAATTTGTACCCACCATATCTATATTTAGGATGGAGCCCGACCTGTCTGACAACCCCAAAGGCGAATGAACCCAGCTTTAAGAGATGTTGTAATGGAAGAATTGCAAAAACTCTTAGATGCTGATTTTATCTATCCTATTTCTGACAGCCAGTGGGTCTCTCCATTGGTATTAGTCTTGAGAAAAGATGGGAGATGGTGCATTTGTATTGACTACAGAGAATTGAAAAAAGTCACTCTCAAAGATTACTCCTTGCTTCCTTACATCGATCAGGTACTTAATACCTTTGTTGGTAAGAAGTACTTTTCTTTTCTAGATGGCTTTAGTGGGTATAACCAGATACAGATTTCACCCAAGGATCAAGAGAAAACCACTTTTACATGTCCATGGGGTACATTTTATTACCGAGTGCTTCCCTTTGGGTTATGTATTGCCTCGGCTACCTTTCAAAGGGCAGTCTTGGCCACTTTTGTTGACCTTGAGTGTGTGGAAATCTATATGGATGACTTTTCTGTATTTGGTGATTCATTTCAGGAAGCCCTCAAGAATCTAGAAAAAGTGCTTCTTAGCCGCCAAGAAGCTCATCTTGCCTTGAGTGATAAAAAATGCAGATTAATGTGCAAGGCAAGGGTGGTTCTTGGCCATCTTATTTCTGACAACGGTATCTAGGTTGACCCTGCAAAAATAGAAATAATTTTGAGTCTTCCTATACCCAAAACTTAAAGGGAAGTGAGAGGTTTTCTAAGAAATGCAAGCTACTGTAGGAGATTCATTGAGAATTTCTCAAGGATAACTACCCCCCTTTTTCGACTTTTTGCTAAATATAGTGAGCTTTCTTGGTCCACAACTTGCCAACAGTCCTTTGAGACATTGAAGGAAAAACTAGTCCAGGCACCAGTTTTGAGAGGACCAAACTGGTCCCTGCCATTTCATATTTCCTCTAATGCCTCAGATATTGCTATTAGTGTAGCTTTAGGACAAGAAGAATACAAACAACCTTATGTTATTTATTTCATTAGTAAAAACTTGTCACCCGCTGAACTAAATTATATGGTTACTGAGAAAGAGTTTTTAGCTGTAATTTTTTCCATTAATAAATTCAGACATTATATTACATGATATGAAGTCTTTATGCATACTGACCATTCCACAATAATATATTTGATGAATAAACCATTAACTAGTGGTAGAGTGACTAGGTGGTTATTATTGTTACATGAATTTAATATTACCATTATTGAAAGACTAGGAAAATCTAATGTAGTAGTAGATTATCTTTTAAGATTAAATAATTATGGTGAAGCAATTCCTGTTGATGATGATTTTCCTGATGAACATATTTTTGCTGTGTGAACAAAATCTCCATGGTTTGCTAACATAGATAACTATTTAGTCACTAGAAAATTACCACCTCACTTATCCGCTCGTGAAAAGCGGAATATCATACAGAAAATCATTGCATATTCCTAGATTCAAGGAGACCTCTTTTACACTGGAGCAAATCTCATTATCCGTAGATGTTTAAGAGAGGAAAAAGTGTTTGATATTTTAAAATCTGCCCACAATGAACCTTGCAGGGGTCACTTCGTCGATAAGCAGACTGCATACAAAGTGTTATGAGCTGGCTATTTTTGGCCCTCGTTTAAGGATGCCAAATAGTATGTCACGCGATGTGACAACTTTCAGCGAATTGGCCAACCTAATCCAACAAATGAAATGGCTTTATGTCCTCAGGTTATGATTGAGCCTTTTGAAAAATGGGCCACTGATTTTGTAGGACCAATAAATCCAACATCATGAAATAGAAAGCATATTTTGGTTTGTACAGATTTCGTTACAAAATGGGTAGAAGCTAAAGTTGTTTCTTTTGCTACTTAAAGAGTTGTTGATTTTATTTTATTGAAATATTAACTAGATTTGGTGTGCCTAAAGAAATTGTCTCTGACAATGGACTGCAATTTATTTCTAATCTGGTATAGGGTGTGATGGAGCAGTACAAAATATGGCACATGAAATATACACCATATCACCCACAAGGAAAAGGTCAGGTGGAGTCCACAAACAAGGTGATTGAGTCCATCCTCACAAAGACAGTAAATATTCATAAAGGATTGGGTTGAAAAATTATCGGAAGCATTGTGGGCATATCAAACCACGTGGAGGAACAAAACAGGGCACACACCATATGAGATGGTGTACGCGAAACAAGTCCTCTTGCCAATAGAATTCCAGATCAAGACTTTCAGGACTGCAGTCCAATTGGGGCTAGATCTCTTTGAAGCACAACAACAACATCTTCTACCGCTGAATGATTTAGATGAATTCCGAAGGGATGTTGTTCAATAGAACATATTGGTTCCACAACTTTGCAAGAAGTGGCATGAAAAGTCCATCGAGAAGAAGCAATTCCAATGAGGTGATTAGGTGCTCCTTTACGATTCTAGATTCAAATATTTTAAAGGGAAATTCCTTTGTTGGGTCCCCATAATACTAGTGATTACCCCATTACTATTGTAGTTGTACCCCTTACTAATATTGTTGTGCCCCTATTGTGCCCATATTGTTACTATTGTGCCCCATAGAAGCCCACTATTATTATTGTGCCTTAGATTATTATTGTTATGTAGCTCTGATTATGTTTATTACCCCTTAGACTCCTATATATAGAGAGCGAGGTCTTTTCATTTGAATCATCCAAGAATTGTTCATTTATGTAATGTAAAGGAGGTTTCCCCCTCGAAGAGGCTGAAATCTAAGGCATTGATCTATCTTTTCTATCTTTTCTTGAGCTGGTTCATAACATTTGGTATCGGAGCTTTGGATTCTAGGGTTTCGTTGCTCCAAACAGGTCATCGTGGCATTTTCGCTATAACTTTTTTTCTGCGTCGTTTCAGAAGTTGAAAAAAAACCCATTTGAGAAGACATCATGCTAAATCTCGGGTCTGAATTTCAGAGGATTTTACGCTATAATTGCGGAGATATGATCTGAGGAAGTTGGTCTTTTTGCAGACTCCTGAATTACATTCCAAACAGGTGACCTGGGGAAAATCGTCATAACTTTTTCTTTGAGCATTGGATTGAAATTTCGTAAAAAGGTGCAGAAAG
>APFE031259466.1:0-10803 GCA_000404065.3 Pinus taeda | reverse complement strand
GATTGGGTCAAATTTGACAAGGAATAATAATAAAACAATGGTTAAATTAATTATTCCTACAAGAAAATGAAATAAATAATGATTTATTTAATTATTCCTTATGGGTTTTACTATAAATTACTTAATAAAGGTGGTTTATTAGGTAATTTCTCACAGTGAAAGAAATTTTACTATGGTGAAATTGGCTTTACATGGTGTACATCGATCCATCTAGTAGATTAGGCTAGATGATCAATTTTTTGGTGATAATAGGTTGCCCCCCAATGTACAAGTGTCAGGAGCAAAATAGATGAGTGAAGTACATTGTAAAGACGCAATCACTTAGACAACACAGGGGAGTCAAGGAGAGAGAGATAGATACCATTAAAGCTGAAGCTGAGAGAGGATAGTGACAAAGGGGGTGAGACTAAAGCATGTCTCTTTTTTGTCATGGTACGGGAGCTCAATGAGATGGGGGAGGCATACCATACTTGGCAAGATAACTTTGTACAAAAATCATGGTTTGCCAAGAAATATGAAACTGAGCAATAAAGTACATGCTTAATGGTACATGACACACTGCCATAGCGTAGCTAGAAAATAATACAATGTGTCACATATACATAATGCACCTGGTAAAAACGTGAGTGATGAACGAATATAATAATATTTGAGTACATGAGATACAAAGTCCCTTCGCTCAAAAAATGGGTGAGAGAGAGTATAGAAGAACCAATGAAGCCTTGCTCAACAAGGAAGGGCCCTGCAAAACTGAATGGATCATATGGGGGAGATGTGTATGCTATGAGCACTACGATTGATAGGAACCGAAGCCATAAATTGTGTGGAACTGCATCTGAGGCTATATCATAGTAGGTATGCATTTGGGCATGTGGGGGACTATGTTACCAGGAATAGTGTCCACTCGGAGCTGCTATTCCCACTAAGACAAGTAGCTATCTTAGAAACAAACAAGAAAAGACCACTTTCATTTTCCTTTATGAAAATAGATAAGAGTGGAACAAAGGACACCAACCTTAGTCTTGCGCTTGCTTCCTTACTTGATTCCTCTCCTTCGTGATAGATCTTTGATGATTCTTCTTCATCCGCCTAGCTTCAAAAAAGCACATGTTGAATCAAAGAAACATACTGCTATTGAAGAACAGAGATCTATGTTCATAAATAACACAAGACCGGATATGTATTAACCATACAAATGCATATACAATCAAACATACAAGAATATGGAGGAAAACTTGAATGGCTTTATTAATATCAAGAAAAGCAGGAGGATTAAAACCAATTGTTCTGACCCAGCATCATCCTCCAACACGAAAGCCCTTCTTCACCTCAAGTAAAGCTTAGATCACCCAACACTATGAAGTTTCACCGGAAAACCAACAACACTTCTCTACAAGATATAAGATTCTAGCCTCTAGATCTCTGTAATGAGGGATCCATATATAGATGATTGTAAGGGTGTGAGTCATCTTCTGGGGTCTTGATAAGTGTCCTCTCTCTGATATTTATTTATTCCACTTGGAGACTGATGATCTCTTACTCATCACTGGTCGAAAACAGAGACACAAGTGTGAGAGGGGAAGTTTCTGGAAGATTCCATGCTCTTCCACCTCGCAAACTATCTCTGCCATTTGTCCATTCTTGCCCATCGCACCCTACAGAGGGGCCATTTAGTATGCATCGCACCCTTTAGACTCGAAAGGTGATATACATCATAGCCTCTGCACTGGGTATTCAGTATGGTCCAGTTTTGACCATTTCTGAGCAGTTTTTAGTGCAGAACTTCTAGGAGATGATGTAATCAGCTAACCTTGTTCCTTTAGGTAGTGAAGCAACACTTTTAGGGAGTTAGGAGCCCTCAGTTTATGGACATTTATGATTGGGGTTGTAGTGCCCAAAAATGTCTATAACAGTTGCCCCATAAAGCATGAGGTCATTAATCTTTTGATGTCGGGTGCAATGCTTTACCATGAGGATACGAAGTTTTTTCGAGCTGGGAGGCGACCTGTAATAAGATACAATACAATAAATTATCTTCATAATATTTTTCATGATCTAGCTGAGGCGGGAATTCCCGTGCTCAACTTTATAAATTCATTTTCATGTACATAGGACAAACAATTGTCTGTGTAGCAGACTAATGATTCGGACTCATCATCCTTTGATTTGGATGATCATCTGTTCGGAAATGACGTACATTTGATGTATTTATATTCCTGAATATATCGCAGCCTAGATGGATGAAACTAGATCCAGGGTCTTCAAAACTCGTTCAATCTTCACTCAGAGTACAAGTCGATCCATGTGAAAAATGTTTTGGAGTCGAACATGGAAAGACATCGCTTGGTTACCAGCCAATGATGTAAGATGTTAATAGGTGCGAGAGGAATCACCAATAATGACAATGACCCTCAAGGTACTACAATACAATTCGTGTGGTGTGAAAAAGGACTTGGCGTCGAACACCACGCAAAATCTCTCAGTCGAAGGCCATTAATGTAAACCTGTCACCAAAAGTGAGAAACTTGCCATTGAGGCATGCAAGCTTCAAAGTACTAAAAGGGTTGTTCCTAGGTTGACTTCTCGGATAATGAGCTGATGTCGACAAGAAGTGACCCCATCGTAGGAGGGCCTTAATGAATCCAACATCTATGACACGGAACGAAGCAAATGATTTTTGAGGTGAAAACAATCTGATGATACAAGGTTAAGGGTGGCGGTCATGAAAAGAATGGAGCGTGAATGTATTACAGCAGGTGAGACACAGGTGAATTCTCTGAATGACTTCTCTTGAACATATCGGTGACACTGGCGATGGATTGGTAGCGTTAACCCCAAAGATAGATGGTGTAACGGCCCAATGGTGATGTGACCAGTGAACGGAACAACCCAACTCGACTCAAATGCGGAGAGAAAGTGTCATGTTCAAGAGTGACTTGCTATCAATAAAGTTTTTTCAAGTTTTCTTCCCAATTTTCCCCAGTCATTGTTGACTAGTACCTCTTTATTTTTGTCAAGTTTGAGGAGGATAACATATGCTTGTTCTATAATCCACCCTTCGGGCGAACTTATCACTATATTTGAATGAGCCTAGCAACAGTGAAACTCATTCTCGTCCATTTGGACGAGTTTGTCGCTATTCGGTTTTAACGAGTTTAACGACAAAGATAACTCGGTCCTTTTCAATTTTAGAGAGTCTAAAAGGGACAGAAATGAGACTCCAAAGATTCTTTTTCATCATATAATCCCTTAAGTCTGAAAAAGCGTAAAATAATACGAAAGGGATGAATTTTCGATAGTTTTTAACGAGCTGAACAAGACAAGTGCTCGATCTTTTTGTGTAACAATCCCTCAAGTCAAAAAGGATTAAAATCTAGAGGAGGGATAGCACTTCCGATGACTTTAACGAGCCGAAGAGGCTAATAGTTCAGCAATCTTTTCATATTTTACGAGTCAGCTGAAAAGAACTTAAAGGTGACTCGTTTTTCGAGGAACGAGTGATGATTTCGGGTAGCAGCTGATTCCACGTAAGGTTTGGAATTTTCCAATCACGGCAGTGTCACAAGGATGGCTAATAGAATCATTCTTCACAGATGCTCCTCGAAAGGGTAAACAATCAAATGGAGGTGAATGATCGGCTAAAAACAGAGTGGAGGTGATGATGAGAACACGACCAAGGCTCAAAAGCTGATGATAATGCATTCACAATGGTTATTTACTAGTTCATTTTTTAATGAGCTTAAACTCTAGGGGAAACATTTGCTCATTGCTTATGTTTATTTTTTAACGAGCTTGAATTCCACATTAAAACTGCTCGTGGCGGGTTTATTTTTAAATGAGCTTGAACCCTGCAGTAACACTACTCGCCAATCGTATAATAAGGATGTCTCATCTAAGATGCCATTTTTTATGGGGCTTGCACCTTTTGTAAGCTTTGCCTCGGATCCTTTCTTTATGCAAGCTAGGAAACGACCAGCCTTACGAGTTTAAAGGGTTAGAGGACCTACAAATTTAAAAAATAAATGCTCATTCTTCACTTGCATGCGGAAAGGTTTGCATCCCCCCAGTTATAGCGAAAAATTCCCAAGTTACCACGAAAGCTCCCCATCCGCGTTGCAGACAAAATTATTCCTTGGCAATGTCTACTAAAATAAAAAAAGGTGAGTGGCACAGACGCCTCCACTCACATAAATTTAACGAAGGTATCTTATTCCAGCCTAATCCCATTTTCTTATGAGGACAAGTGTGTCAGACTAGTCATATATCCTCCACGGAAACCTACTCTATACGCAAAGTTTTCCTGCCGAAACAAACCAAGGTGCATGCCCCCTGGGTTTCCGTCACATCCTCCTGAATCACTCGCGCTCATCAAGTGGACGGACCGGAGATCGATGAGACATTCCTTGCGTGAAAATACCATTTAGGGATGGCATTTGACTATTTTCTATGTGTGAACCAGGGAATGACAGTTGCTCTAAGAGCTTGACCATTCTGCCTTCGTGCGGAAAACACATTACTCTAAAGAGTGAGGAGACTACGGATCCCATGCAATAAATATAGTCATGTCCAAGGAGTAGATTATAATCCAGGGGTCCTTGGACTACCATCACGTTCATGTGAATGGTTTTCCTTCTCAAAGTAATGGCCACATTTGGAAGGATCCCTAAAGGTCGATTGGTTCCTTTGTCAAAACCTGCCAGATTTCTAATTTGAGGCAAAAGCGATGGTGAACCAAGTGCTTTCCAAGCAGTTGAGGAAAGGATACTCACAGAAGCCCCTTCATCGATGATGGTACCTGTCATGACCATTCTGTAAGCTTGTACAATGATTCAAAATGGTACACTAGCTAGTATATGGGGTCTGCCTAGTAGATTCCAGTAGAAGGAAACGACTAGGTTGCTTGGAGGTGGGACCGAATAGACGACCGGATATGACTCTGATGAACTTCCTTCCTACAATAAAGGAATGGGTAGACTACCCCCAAGTTCATCGGAGTCTGTGTTTATGAAAAGAATTTGAACAGTGTCGTTCTCTTTCTCTTCAGTGACGGTATCATTTGAAGATGAACATTCTGAAGGCAAGACCGGGTCAACTGTCGCCTCGACCTTTTGACTTTTGTCTGGTATGGGTTTAGAGGGTTCATTTTCAATGATAGACATTTTGGCTAGCCACAACGGCGTGCCAGCCGGATTTTCAACCAGTGGGGGACTTGGCAAGAGTTTCTTATATCCAGGAGGGAGTCGTCGCAGTGAAGCAGGATGGTCATCCACAACTCTTTTAGCTTCGTCTAGGAAGGGACAATGGTGGACGACGTGATTGCCTTCACACAATTTACAAGGAAATTTGGGATTCCTTTTCTATCCAGATACTTCACTTTCACTGGTTGATGGTGTGCTTTCAACATGATCATCAGAGGTTGACGACACCGAATTGTGCAAATGAGGAGACTAATCCCTTAAGATCTGAGGGATGCAGGGACAATCTCGATGATAGTGGTCTCCATTGCAAGTGACACATGGAGATTTAGGTTTAGACAATGCGGTGTGAGGATTTTCGCTAGACGATGCCTGGTTGTCCCCTTTTGCTTTTGGTTCCTTCTTCTTCTTTTCTTTTTTCTCTTTCCACTTCTTCTTCTTCTCAGTTACTTGATCTTTAGCTTTACCAGCTTTATCAAGCAAAGAGGAAGGAGGAGAGGGAGAAATAGACGAAGTAGAAGGTTGGGGGGTAACTCTAGTATCATCTAGTTGTCGACTTGACTGTTCAGGAATTACGATATTCTGAACGACAGAGGTAGAGAAGAGCCATATGGGAAAACCAATCGTCAACCCTGGAAGTGACAATGTGGCCATATGGGGTGCACCAACATCTCCCCAAGAGGAGAAAGGACTAGGATTTCCTCCAAGGGGAAATCCTTTGTTGGTAGACTCCATTTTTCTCAACCTAAAGACCAACGAGGGAACTTGTGATGTTATTCCGATTAAAATAAATTTTTGACACTTTGACACAACTTGTTTTTTCAATTTTAAAGAGTCGAGAAAAAACAAAAGATGACTCTAGTCACCTTCGATTTTTAATGAGCCTTAAGTGACAAGTGCTCAGATGGACCTTTTCTTTTAAGGAGTCTGAAAAGGAGCAAAATATACTTCTCTAGAAATCTAGGCAGAGGGGGTTACCAAACCAATCGCAAAACTGCAGAATACTTTTTACGATACGGCAGTCAATCTTCCTGAATGCTGTGTTCAGTGCATTGCGGTCGATAGGGTGGCATACACGGCTTCCTAAGGATAAAGGATGTAGCCTATTGTGGTCTCCTAATATATACTCGACAGTACATGGGAGCACAAGTCCATACTGGCACTTGCTGTCTCAGAGTGGAGGAATCACCCGACCAACAATGAAAACAATAGTTACCAAGTTTTACGATGCCGGAATACGTCTCTAGCCTAGACCTCTAGATGTTATGTGTTAGGTTCCAAAGCGTTTTTAGATTCATTAAATTTATTTTATAGTTGATCTTGTTTAAAAAAATTTCATTCAGGTTCATCGCGTGATGTGTATACAATTCCTAAAATGCAGTCTAAGACGATAAATAACTATTTAATCTTCTTTTGGCAATGAAAATCCTAGCTACTAAGGAAAGAAAATTGAGATTCCTTCAACAAAGAGCATAAAGCACACACTAAATGCACCGTCCTAAATCAAACCAAGTAGCCTAAATGCAAATGCACATGCATGTATTTGTTTTCAACCTTCTTAATGTATGAATGATGATAAGAAAGCTAAGTGCAAGTCTAAATTATTTTCAAAGAGACAATACTTAACAAATTTCTTTTCAAAATGAAGCGAAGATAAGGGCGACACTTTGCAATTTCGAAATGAAAATTGTTCTTCGACACTTTAAAAACTACTAATTTAAATCATATACAAGAGTAACTATATAATCGACTATCAAGAACAATGGGATTCTCTTCTATAACTGAAAATGACACTTACGACACTTTCAGATTAAGAAACAACAATTCAACTATGCTACTTCTTTGCAAAAGAGAACTGAAAATGGCGCACAATACATAAAAATACTTACAGTTCTTTGCACAATAGAGGCAGAATGATGTAAGAGAAGGGGGTTTTCATAGAGATATACTGACCACAGACAACAAAACTCCTGAATAGAACTGAAAATAGTGAAGGAAAAACCAAAGTCTGAAGGTAAAGTTAACCTTCCCTAGCCATCGCACATGTCACACAGGGAAACCAGTATGCAGCGCACCTACTCCACATGGGAAGTGCGATGCATACAGACTTCCTTGAAGGGAGGGTGTGATGGTACCAGTGCGAGACTTTTAACTAGTCTTTGCTCACAATTTACAATTCAGTTCAGGGATTTAGGCTGAGTAAGTGATGAAGTGATGTTCAATAAATGTAAATCACAGGGGTTGATCTAAGGAGGTTACTAGAGCCACCACTTAGGGCAATTATAACGTTTGCAGATCGATTGTTTAATTCATAAACAAAACCCGGAGATAGACTCAAGTAGCATTGATCTACTTTGCATTTGTATAACAAATGCAGTTCGAAGGCTACCTAGCTTGACTTCAGGCTCCGTCTGTAAGTTTATAAAAGAAACAAAGATAGGCTAACAAACAATCTATTCACTCCCCAGTGGAGTGGCCATTTTGTTACCGGGAATAGTGTCCACTCGGAGCTGCTATTCCCACTAAGACTGGTAGCTATCTTAGAAACAAACAAGTAAACTCTACTTTTGCTTTCCTTTATGAAAATAGATAAGAGTGGAACAAAGGACACCAATCTTAGTCTTGCGCTTGGTTTCCTTGCTTGATTCCTCTCCTTCCTGATAGATCTTTTCCACTTCTTCTTCGTCTACCCAGCTTCAAAGAGCACCTGTGGAATCAAAGCAACATACTACTATCGAAGAACAGAGATCTATATTCATAAATAACACAGGACTAGATATGTGTTAAGCATACAAATGCATATATATTCAAACATACAATAATATGGAGGAAAACTTGAATAGCTTTATTAATATCAAGAAAAGCAAGAGGATTACAACCATATGTTCTGACCCAGCATCATCCTCCAGCAACAAAGCCCTTCTTCACCTCAAGTAAAGCTTAGATCACCCAACACTATGAATTTTCAACAGAAAACCGACAGCACTTCTCTACAAGATACAAAATTCCAGCCTCTGGATCTCTGTGATGATGGATCCATATATAGATGATTGTAGGAGGGTGAGTCATCTTCTGGGGTTTTGATTAGTGTCCTCTCTTTGATAGTTCTTGATTCCACTTGGAGACTGATGATCTCTTACTCATCCCTGGTCGAAAACAGAGAGGCAAGTGTTAAGAGGGGAAGCTTCTGGAAGATTCCATGATCTTCCCCCCTCCCCAACTCAACTACTTATCACATTTGTCCCATTCCTGACCATCGCACCCTACAGAGGGGCCATTCAGTATGCATTCGCACCCTTTACACTGGGAAGGTGATATGCATCGCACCCTCTGCACTGGGTATTCAGTATGGTCCAGTTTTGACCATTTCTGAGCAGTTTTTAGTGGAGAACTTCTAGGAGATGATGTAATCAACTGACCTTGTTTCTTTAGGCAGTGAAGCAACACTTTTAGGGACTTAGGAGCCCTCAATTTATGGACATTTATGATTGGGGTTGCAGTGCCCAAAAATGTTTATAACAGACATCCAAACCTAGAGAAGATGTGGTTTTCTAAAAATTGGATAATGACAGTGTATGTGGCTTGCCTAGTTGGGATAACTTCAACCCACTTGGTAAAATAATCAGTGGCTATTAATATCCATCTATGTTGGCCTGAGGAGCTCAGATGAATTTCACCAATGACATTCAGACCCCACTATTGAAAAGGAGTTTCGACTAAATGGGTTTCAAAGGTAAAGGAAACAACTTTCTTTAACCTTCAAATATTTTACACTGGTGTAAAGTGGTGACTTTTTTTTGCACATCTGGGAACAGAGTTGGCCAATAAAAACTAGCCCTTAAGATTTTGTTGGTAGTAGTTTTCCAATACAAATGGCCTTGATGAAACTCTCCCATAAGATTGTTAGCTTCATCTTGCAATAAACAGTTTAGTAAAATACCTCTAGAATCTTTCCAATATAAATTTTGATCTAAAATACAAAATTTCATAGCCTTCAGTTTAAGAAACCTAGATTTTGTTTTGGTTAAATCAGGCTTAGAGCTTGTAATTTTTTCAGTACAAAGATAATCTCTACATACCATGGTGAAGTAGCAAAGGCTTATGATACCTGTGGAGTCGCCAGCTCTTCCTATTCATCCAATGCAACAATATAATTGAGATCCAGTGCATGAAAATTGGATTCAGCCCTTAGTTTTTCTAGCCCCTAGCCTTTGATGAGCTTAGTTGGTTTGATTTTAATGTCATACTCTAGGATCACAGCAATCCATTTCCCCCTTCTGCCATCTGATTCGGTCTATCTTAGAATATCTTTTACCACAACACTTGGGACAAATGCAATGATATGTGAATGTAGGATGTATACTCTAAAATATTTTAATGCCTTCACCAATTAAAAGGCTTGTTTCTCCATGATGTTGTGCTTCAGAGATGAATCCCTTGGAGCTTTGTTGAAAATAGCTATGGGTTGTTCATGGCCTTCACTATTTTTCTGCAATAAAACACCTAAAATAGTATGCTCAGATGCAAAAGAAAAAATCATAAAATCCTTAGTAAAGTGAGGACTTATCAAAACAGGAGCATTATTTAAAGCTAACTTTACATCACTAAATGATTTCTTGGCTTCAGTATTCCATTTTATTTCCATGTATTTCTTTAACACATTTGTAATTGATCTTAAAATTTCAGCCAAGTTAGGAATACATCTCCCAAGGAAGTTTATTCTCCCAATGAATGATTGAACTTCTTTCTTATTTCTAGGTGGGTCAATTTTAAGAATAGCTTCGACTCTGCTAGGATCTATTCTAATACCTTATTTAGAAATGATATGACCTAGAATTTTTCCCTCCTCTAAACCAAACAATGTTTTCTTAGGGTTCAAAAATATGCCATATTTCTTGCATTTTCCAAAGACTCTTCTTAAATGCAACAAGTGTTCTTCATCTGTCTTTAAAAACACAGTTATATCATCTAGGTAAATCACAATAAATCTGTCAATTTCATTAGCAAAGGCTATGTCCATTTCTGTCTGGTAGGTGGCCCCAGCATTCATAAGGCCAAAAGGAATTTTTGCATAGATAAAAGTTCCCCAAGGTCTAGTGAATGTTGTTTTATTTTTTGTCATCAGGGTGAACCAGAACTTGGTTATAACTTGAGAAACCATCCAGCAATGAGATTCTACTGGAGCCAACTACCCTTTGTAGGATATGGTCCATTTTATGAAGGGGATAGTTATCTTTTAGAGAAAACTTGTTAAGATTTCTAAAATCTACACAAAGCCTAATCTCACTTGTTTTCTTCCTAGTAGGCACATGATTTGAGACCCATTTCGAAAATCTAAGAGGTACAATGATCTTTGCATTGAAAATTTTATTGACTTCCTTTTTTATCAAAGGAAGTAAAACTTGGTATATTCAGCTCAATTTCTGATCCGGATTTAAACAGGAACGCAATAAAATACCGAGATAACCATATACACAAAGATGCAGCGGAAATAATACTTCATTTCATTAATGGAAAATACTGAAATATGCTTACAACCAGAAATAGAAATAAACCAGCTAGGGCGATGGTAGCTTATCCTTGAGAAGAGATGTGTGACTACATGCCT
>APFE031259463.1:0-28596 GCA_000404065.3 Pinus taeda | reverse complement strand
AAAAGCCTTTTTGAGGATGTTTTACTTGGTTACAAGCAAACCAAGGACCAATTTGTCCAAAATCACAAATAAGTCAAGAACAACCAATTTTGTTTTCTTTTTGAAAATGAAAATCCAAACTTTCAATCACAAGCTTTTCGAAGTTTTGTAGAGAGAAAACTCAAAACGGATTCCTCAACAAGGGGAGATTTCATAAATGGTCAGACTCATAAGAAGGCTGGTAGACACTAAGGTGATTTAAATTCCCTACAGCTTCTAAGCTCAGAGCCACTACACAACCAAATCGAAAAACAAACCCAACAAGCAAAACTCCTAGGAATTCACCTAAAACCCTAACACCAATGAAATTAAACCAAGGAAAGTTTTTAACAAGTCACATGCAGGTCTGGGTAGAGGATAAC
Source organism: Pinus taeda (assembly GCA_000404065.3). Classification (NCBI taxonomy): domain Eukaryota; kingdom Viridiplantae; phylum Streptophyta; class Pinopsida; order Pinales; family Pinaceae; genus Pinus; species Pinus taeda. The sequence goes on along the minus strand of APFE031259463.1, from coordinate 28,195 downwards.
AACTACTAAATCAAAATAAAACTAATTTAAAGAGTAAAATTCAAAATTTTCAAAATTTTAGCAGGGTACACAGGTTCAGAATTTACACAAGTGCGTGTACGCTTTGTGTGCAAAGTAAAAGTGCGTACAGGTACGCACTGTGATACAAGCACAGACTGCGGACTTCTCCTAAAGTAATGAAAAAGCAAAAACAAACCTAGATCCACTAAATTCACCCAATTCCACACACAACAAGCCAAAAATAGAAACAAAAAGGCAAGTTTCTCAGGTCAAAGAAAAACAAGGAAAACAATCAAGTCCCCAGTGGAGTCACCATTTTGTCACGCGGAATGAGTCGATCTTGCAGACAAGATAGACCTTCCTAGAATATAAAGAATACCTAATGACAAGCAAATCAACCAGACACTATCTTTCTGTAAATGTGCTTTTATAAATAATGGCAAACAAGTGTGTTTAAGGCCTACCTTATGTCCAACGCAAGTTTGGGGATGCCTTCGCTCCTTTGATCCAAATGAGTTCCTTTGTCGCGAACCTACAAACACAAACAAGGCAAACAAATTAAATATCACCTGAAAAGCCAATATCATAAAACATATTTAACATGAAAGTCAAGGAGTCCATGAAACAAATAACATGAGATACTTGTTGAGAAAAATGAGTCTGATTGTATTAATTCAAAAGAAGAGGAACTTTACAACCTTTGCCTTGACGTTGTACAAGCTCCTCTCACGATCCAACAAGAAGTCTCCTCTACTTTGACAAGCTTCATTCACTCCCCAATGAAGCCAAAAAGGTATGTGATCTCTCCTCTTAAGCTCAACTAGGAAGTCTTGATTTCACCAGCATTTACCCTAAAAAAAGTTCAGCTTCTAACCTCTCTAGCCACTAACCCAATGCCTCAATTTATATTGCAATGGAGGGAAGTTACTAGGTCCTCCTTCAAAGGGATAGAATCCTCCTTCAAAGGGATAGCTCCTCCTAACAAGGGATTATCTCCTTCTCTTTTGGGATGCATGAACCACCTTGGAGCGAACTATCCACGTCAAAATTCCTTCTAGAAACATCTAGAATTAACCCAAAGTGAGTTTGCTAAGATAAAAATTGCGCCTTTTGACTTTCACAGGGGTACGCACCCTCCCCTTTACAGACAGAGCGTATAAGTACGCAGGTAATATGAACAAAGGGTGCGGGCCCGCAAGCAAAAGTGAGGGAAAGTGCCGAACCAGAGTTACATTGTTTTTTAATGTCTTTCTCTCATTTCCAAAGCTTATTTTGAAGAGCTGAGGTCTGAGACTTGCTTAGGAGGTCAGTACAAGTGATGATAGACCTATACTGACTGCAAATAATCAAGGTGACGATATTTTGTGTAACAGATATCTATCAGTCATGATTGTGACAAACTTAGATGGAGGGGTGCTCTTAGACAGGGTGAGATTTTCATATCGGAGACATACCAAATGATTTCTTTTTTCCCAATGGAAATTGTGCATAAGCGTATTTTGTAGATTGTGTGGACCTCGTGCATTCCCTTAAAAAATAAAATTTTGAGCTAGCTAGTATGGAGGAATAAAATCCTCACTTGGGAGAATCTATGTAAACGTGGTTTGTTTGGCCTGGGTAAATTCTATTTGTGAAAAGGTGAGTATGAAGACACATTTCGTTTATTTATAAAGTGTCCCTTTGTTATTTCCACCTGAGAACGTGTTTTACACTGTCTAAAAATTCATATGAGGTGGTATTATATGTCCATGGTTGAATGCAATGAGTGTTGGTTGTCTCAAATGGGTGTTGATTATTCTCTTCCTTTTTTTATAATATGGGGCATATCGAAAGGCAAAAATGTTGTCATCTTTGACGGTGGTAATTATGACATTGACTACGTCTATGCTTCAATTTATGCCTCATATAAAGTATATGATAGCATGGTTCATAATACAAAGCCTCAAAGAAATATCATGATACCACATTATGCTTAATATCTGGATGTTTTCTTCGATGGGGCTGCATAGCATGGATGTTGTGATTGTGGTGCCCACACTGATATATCGTAGACTATGAGGTATAATTTATACTAGAGTGGAGGTGTGGATTCAAATAAAAGGGCCGAGGTGGTTGCACTATGGGGACTGCTATTCTATGTGAGGCGTGATCTTTCTATTAACATCATATATGGTGACGCTAGGGTGATTATTGATTGGATTATAGGTCGAGTTCATTTAGCTTCACCTCTAATTCAAAATTGGATGAGGTGGATATGGGTGCTAAAATAATATTTTCACATGATCTCATTTGCACATGTATATCGAGAATATAACACTACTACTAATTCCCTTTCAAAACAAGAAATGGCATCTCCTCTTAGGTGCATACACTATGATATTTTTCATCAAGGCGTGCAAAGGCAGTCTAGCTCCATTCCCTTGGTATGATTGTGCAATGGTTTATTTTGGACTCCTCTCAGGTGATGGATGTGATGCTTTGGATCTTTCTATTGAATAACATGTTTTTTGTGTTGATGGTTATATTAGTTTCTATTGTTGGGAATTTTTCCATTATTGCTCACAATACGCTTTTAGTGCTTCAATAAATGTATGTTTATTGTAATACTTGGATAGATGATGTTGAAAGGCCTATTATATATATATATATATATATATATTATATATATATATATTATATATATATATATATATTATTATGATACTCTATGTAAAATGTTAATATATCCAAGATTTGAATAGACATGTCAATTTTGGACTTTAAAATATGTAATGGGTTATTTATTTGTAATAGAAAACCTATCGATTTTTCTTTCCTGGATATATATATATATTCCAAAAAAAAATTACCATAAAAATTATAGACATAATGATTAGTGCACATGTATATTATAATGTATCTGCAAAAGAACACATATATAACATTATTTTTTTGTCAAAGAAAATGAAGGAATATTATTTCTTATTGAGCATTGGATTTCTAATAATAAGGAACCATTTTGATCCCAATGTTCCTATTGCCATGTCTTCATTTTGATGTAAAGAGGATTTGGGAATTATAGTGGTTCAATTGAATGTTAATGCTAGATTGAAGAGTCATCACTAAGCACCATATGCACCATCGTGTTGTAAATTTGTGGACCATCATGCCACTTTCTCACAAGTTTTTGGAATCTAGGAAACATTGTTCTCATACAATCAAGGAAGGTAAATGAATTATTCATCATTTAAATGTTTGGTTTTGGTATTTGTGTTGGTTTATATGTTTACATTCATTTTGAAACTAGGATAAATTAGAGGTTGTGTTAATAAATCGTCTATAATAATAAGCTATGAGGGTTAGCGCAATTGATTTAGGCCTCATTGCTAAATCAAAACGCGTTGACAAATAAATTTTGATGTGATTATTGCTGAAAACTTTTCTCAAAAATTCTACTAAAAGCCTTAATACAATTTATTAATATTGGTTTTTAATACATATAAAAATGATTAATAAAAAAAAAAAACTACAATAACTATTATGAAAAGTTTTCTTACCTTTCAATTGAAAAAGTCAAAATTTGACCAATAATTTTTTTTGTTTAAATTTTCATTTAAATGAAATATAATTACGTTCTCTAAAACAACTACTATTTTTGTTATCTTCTCCGGTCCTCCAAACTTTTGGGATGAATTATCCTCCTGTCTCAGTTGTCTTCACTATGCTTGTATGATCTGATGGATGATTCAAATGTCTTCCATGATTAGATCCACCCCATGCCTAAACTTTCGCTGACTCCTTCATTTACCCCGCCTTAATTAACTTATTAATTTTTGGCTTCCATCGTTGGATCCCACCGCCTTCAGCCATTGGATCCCACCGCCTGAACTATGAGAAAACTCCTTGAGTACACCACCTGAACTAGCTCATTAAAATTTACTATGGGTTGGTCACAGACATCACAATTGATTATGGACAATATTCTTTCACAGTCTTAAGATAAGTATTTATGGGTTCATTAATGTGTTTATGAATATTATATATGAATGAGATTCTAAAATATTTTGGTAGGCCTTCTCTTCATTGATTTGTGCGAACAGCTCTACGTAGAGAAACATCTTCAAAAGCCAGAGTTGTGCAGTTATTCCATATGAAAAAAGGTTCTGTTAATCCAACAGTTAGATTGCATGGAGAGTTGCTATCACAAAAACACAAATTGTGAACGCTCCTTCGCTCTCCTACCAACATGTGATGATTTTGAATTGTCAAAGAAGTCTACGAGATACCTAATCTTGCAGGTAGGTGTTGTACATTCATAATATTAGTTGCTTAAATGTATTTTTTAGAAAGCATATGATATGGTTTTGCATACATCCATTTAATCTTGAATTAATTCAGTGATAACAAATCACTGGAATTAATCAGTACTAGTAGCACAAATCCATTTGCTCAACAATTAATTCAGCGTTAATGAAAAATTCTGGTGCAAACGATTGGAAAATTTGGCGACCTAAAATGCAATAAGGAAAATTTAGGCGGCCTAAAGTCCACTAGGGAAAAAATTAGTCACATATGTATATTTTTTTTAAATATACACGTTAAAATAAAATACAAAAAAATTTAAACTTTTTGAAAATTAAAATTAATAATAAATCCCCGGAAAAATTATAAAGATGGCAACTTTAAAAAATGGCAATTTCAAAAGATGGCAACTTAAAAAAATGACAATTTACAAAAACAAGGAGTGTATGAAAAAATTGACAATTTCCAAAGAAGTGTATTTATGTGCATTGTACTTTGCAATGTGTGAGCATTCTCACATGCCAAGTGTAGTGATTATTTCAAGGGGATTAATATGCCAAAGATTCCAAATTTCCAAAGTATATAAACAAGTGTCTTACTTTACCTTAAATCTTTTGGGATGAGCTATATTTTTTCAAAAAAGGAGTGTGTTTCTATGCATTGCACTTTCCAACGTGAAAGCGTGTTTGTTGACTTGTTGGGGCTTGACCCAGGTTCAGAAGTGATTTAGCCAAACAAATCCCGAAAGCGCGGACTGAGGTCTCACCCGAAGTAGTATGGTAGGGTACTAGAACCAGGGTTCTGCACCCTAGAGATGTCTGATGGGTTCAAGTGGTCCGTGTTTCAACCCTGCGTGCACGTCGCTATGCGCATTTACCCGTACCTCGCAGCCTCAGATGTTGTCTTCGTGCAACCCTACTCGGGGGGCCGAACAGTGTTATTACCCAATTCCTTACTAGTAATCTAATATTAGTTGATTAACTTAGCTTATCTGTATGCCTTCAGTTATACTTAACAATATTCACAATTCATACAAGTGCGCGCAGTAAATAAACAATATAATTGCAATTCATATCCAACAGATAATAACCCAAGAACAAATACACGGAATTCAGATAAATATTCTCTTTATTATTCTCTTCCTTCAGTTATAGACTCTATTTCGCCCTACGCACTCAGTTGTAGGGGTCCGCGCACTCAGCTGCGGACTCTACTAGGCCTCTGTGCACTCAGTTGTAAATCATTTTCCTACTCGATGACACAAGACACATTTCGCAATTCGACTTAATCTCTGAGACCTTTCATGCCCATCCTCTAATCCCTCTAATTAGATTCCATTAGATTGCCTTACAACTTAGAGCCTCGCTCTATTTATACAATCCCATGGTCCGCAGACCATGGGTAGGTCGACATTACATTCAAAACTAGGGTAGATAGCCCTATGACTCTAACATACATTTCGCGCCTACACTTCGCGGAGCTTTACAACAATATCAACTCAAAACTTAGGCTTTGAACCCCAAAACATGCCGTGGGCGGATTCCATGCCCAACAGGCCCCCAACACAAACATCATGACTCGCCCTCGAGTCACTCTGTCGGCGCGGTGATCTTGGCATGGAGTCCCTCCAATTGTCCTCGAACTGTGCTGATGTCAGCAGCACACTGCGTTGTTGCTTACTGAATCTGTTGCATCCTCTGTTCCGAGACCTCCATGGCTAAATTATTTCCTTACATCTGTATCGGCATCTGGTGCGTATGTTTATAGTCCCGCACCTTTTTCCGGCTCCTCGGAACACAAAGACTATGCTTCAGCCAACTAGTCAGATAGTCCGCCCACCCATGTAGGGCTTCGAGCGGTTGCCATTTACTTTGCCTGGGAAGGGTTCTCCATTTAGTTTGACTAGCTGGACTGCGCCTCCATCTGTGACCTCCTTAACCACATATGGTCCCAGCCAATGCATTCTGAATTTTCTCAGAAATTTTTCAAACTTACTGTCATACAGTAGCACTAAGTCATTTACCTTGAAGGTGCGTAACTTGATATGGCGGTCATGCCAGGCTTTTTCACGCTGCTTTTGCACTTGCTGGTGAAACCCTGCCAAAAACCGTTCTTCCTCAAGTTCTTCCAATTGTTCGAGCCTTTCCTCCAGAGCTTCGCGGTCCATCATCCCTATGAGCACTGTTATTCGCAAACTAGGTACGATATATTCCATCAGCATGACGGATTCCATGCCATAAATAACCGGAAAGGTGTATGTTTCGTCAGTTTCTTGCACGTTTTCCTGTAAGCCCATAGCACGGCACGTACGCACAGGTCCCAATCGTTTCGTTGTGTGTTGCATACTTTGGTCAGCACAGTCTCCAGTATTTTGTTGAAAGCTTCTACAGCCCCATTGGCTTATGGGTGGTAAGGTGTACTTTTCTGATGATACACTTGGAATTCTTCTACGAGTGCGCTGATGGTTTCGTTCAGGAAATGTGTTATGTGATCACTCATTAAGATTTTCAGACAGCCAAATCGGGTCAACATGTTTTCAAACAAAAACTCCCCAACCGTAGAGGTCATGCAATCTTTGACTGGTTGTGCATATGCCCATCATGTTAGGTACCTCATTGTGGTGATGATTTAGCGCGCGCCCGTCTTTCCTTGAGGTTTGATTGGTCCCACAAAGTTGATTGCCCATTTCTCGAATAGTTGCAGTGTCATTTGTGGATTTAATGGTATCTCGTCCCTTCGTGATGGTTTTCCAGTCCTTTGACATGTATCATAGGCCTTACAATGTGCTTTCGAATCCTAGTGCATGGTTGGCCACCACAACCCTGTGTAGAGAATATTTTGTGCAGTTTCTCGTCTTGCATAGTGTCCTCCTACAGCGCCCCCATCTGCTTCTGTGAGGATCTAACTTCGTTCAAATTCAAGTATGTATCTTCGCAATATCTCATCATTGCTCATTTTATATAAGTGCCCCGCAACGACAAAAAATTCTGCCACGTGCACTACCAATTCCTTCTTCTGTTGGACAGAGTATTCCTTCGGCACAGTCCCTATTGTCAAAAAGTGGATTATATCTTCAAAGTGTCCATCCGCAACGTGCATAGCAAAAGGTTGAGTGTCAGGTAGTCCCTCCTCAAAATTAGTGGGCTCCTCGCCCGTCTCAATGTGCGACAAGTGATCTGGTCCTGCGTTCAAGTGTCCCTGCTTTATTACAACCTCAAAAGCATATTCCTAGAACAATAAGAGCCACCTACATATGCGCCCCCCCAACACAGGCTTATTAACCAGATATTTCAGCGCGGAATGGTCGGTATACATCTTGAAATGTCCTCCGAGCAAATAGTGTCAATATTTCTAGAGCATGTATACCATCGCCAACCCCACACACTCAATGGTGGAATAGTTCTTCTCTGCTTTGGACAACCTTTGGCTTGCAAACGCGACAAGGTGATCCAAGCCTTCCCTGCCCTCCTATGTGAGCACCGCTCCCAACGTGATACATGACGCATCAACATGGACACGAAACTCCACATCCCATTTTGGGAAGACCAGGATTGGAGCGGAGGCCAATTTCTCCTTCAGGACATCCAAACTTTTCATGCAATCATCATTCCAACAAAATGTAACATCCTTGTTCAATAGTTTTTCCATCGGCGTGATTATTTGGGCATAGCTTTTGATAAACTTTCTGTAGTACCCAGTGTGTCCCAAGGTAGCGCACAGCTATTTAACACTTCGCAGTGCTTCCAAATTTAGAATAACGGCAATCTTCATAGGGTCCACCATTAGTCTTGTTTGAAAACCACATGTCCCAACAAGTTTCCAAAGGGAACGAGGAATGTGCACTTCTTAAGTTTCAGCGCAATCTGGTGTCATCAGCAAGTATCCAGCATCAAGCGTAAATTTGCTACATGGTGCTTAATTAATCCAAAGATAGTCCAATCATCTAGATAGACCTCCAAGAACTTGTGGATGTATTCTTTGAACGTGAAAACAAGGATGCACGAAAAGATGCCTCGTGTGGACTGTCGTACCTATTAGACCCATTGTCTGTTTATCCTTCTTGGGCCTTGGTGTTTGTGGTGATCTGGGGATTTTTGTCACAACCCCGGCGCCTTCTCGTACATCCTCCATCATTTGGGTCTACGCGGCCTCGCCAGTGGTTACCTCTTCAATTCCCAAACCATCCTTAGTGGTTGTCATCGTAGCTAGGTTGTATTCTATCACTTGCGAAATTAGGGGCTTAATTATCGCTCGGCTCTCAATGCTCAGCGCTTTGCTCAAGCGCTAAATTTTCAAATGACCAAGTGTTGTTCACTAGCCAGTCCTTTGTGTTTTATAGAGCCTTTTGAATTTTAATTCAACCGTTCCCCCCAATTTCAGACCATTAATGCTTTCTTGGCGGCAGATTTTCCCAAATCTTGCCCATAATTCGCGTCTTAAATGCCCGTCGCCTACTCCATTTGGCCTTAAATCGCACATCCATCATGAATAATGACCTCAAAGGTCAGTTCCCAGCCAACCCGTGTGGCAGCACAGCTCTCCGTTTGCGATCGTGAACCCTATGACATTCTGATTATGCATGCATCTCCAATATCATGCAGCTCGCAAGCAGAATATTTTATAGTCCCGCGCTCCCTTTTAGCTGCCTGGAATGCTAAGATTGTTCTTCCTACAGATAGTCAACTAGTCGCACCACTTGTGCAGGGCTCCATCCCATCCTCCACCCTGGTTCGCGGAGAATCCCCATCTTCCATTGTGGTGATCGGCACTGCGCATATTATTACTTGCAATGTGCTACCCTGGTCACTTCGTTTAGCGATATGTGGTCCAAGCCATGGCAACAGACTAACCAGTTCATGGCGATAGTCCTCCAACTTATTAGTACAATCGTACGCACCTTGCCTTACCATTCCTGATTTTTTTACGATAAATCCTTCTTTGTTTCGTCTTCTAGCTTCTTGACCTCTGCGTCCATCAAAGCGCTTTTCTCCCTTATTCGTACCCGATCTTTTCAAGTTTGCAGAGTCTAAAGTTTCCCCGTCTGATTTCTTCCTCAAGTCCTATATTTTCTGTTTCTTGCAGCTATGCGATTCCTTCATTCTGGGTATCGCGGACCATCATATCTACAGATGTTGCTATGGATGGACTAGGCTTCGCATGCTCCATATGGATCACAACCCCTGCTTCATCCTTCAGCTTCAGAAGCACTTGTGCGGTAAGGGTTTTGCACATGGTCCTATAAGCCCATAGAAACGCTGGCATGCACAGGTCCTAGTCAGTACGCCTCACATGGTGGACCGTGTTTAGCACTTAACACACCTTGTCAAAGGCTTCCCCGCATATGATTTTTGGCGCGCTACGTCTTATCATACTTCACTGTCCGCGCACTTGTCTTGCCTGCTTCTGCTTGTTGTTCCTGTTTCCTATCATGAGAGCGGTGTGCATTCATTCAGGCTACGTACCATACGCTTGTACCCATTTGGAGAGGTGGGTGCGCAATATGTTTCATCCATCATATCCGGCTTCCATCCACGGATGAGGCTTTCCAAACCGTATACACATCATCCTTCTACATTCATGTCAATTCTCAATGCTTCTCTAATGCTTACCCCACCACCTTGCGGGCATAGTGCACAATGCCCATTTCAGAGCATCGAACCACTGCTATTCTAGCACTTCGCTTTCAAATTTGTTCAGGAATTCATCCACTGTTGTCAACCCATCATACATAGGTAGATATCTCGCCTCTGTTGCTACACATCATAGTGACCTTATCATCATGTTCCAGTTTAGCATGGTTACCTCGTGTAACTGGCTCTGCCATCATTCTATTTCCTCATCGGAATCTGATGTGTAGGAGCTTTCATGCTCCCACGGAATCCTGCCATCCGCTGTAGGATTTACCCAATCCTGTTCCTGAGCAGTTATCTTGTAGATACATCCTAGCTCATCATCGCTCTCGTCGTCGCGCAATGGCTCTGTGTAGCGTGATCCTTCCACAGGGTCTAAAGGTACCACTACACATAGTGACCTTTTTTTTTTAAAATCATTTTGCGCTTCTTCAGGTTTATCACTCCGTTCATGTCAGTGGCCCAATCAATTCCCAGTAGCACAGGATAGGGATTGTTGTCATTGATAATCTCTATCACTTCAAAATCTGCAAGCATGCTCGCACCTTCGATGTTTACTGTTATTCCCTGTAATCTTCTCATCGGTAGGATCTTCTACTAGTTTTCCATCCACAATTGAATAGGGGACTATTGCAACGTGGGCCTACCCATGTGCTCCCATGTCTACTTTGGCAGTACATTCATGTCTAATCCTAGATCCAGAATCACTTGATCCATTTCATACTCTCTGATTTGTGCAGTCAATCTCATTTCCCTTCCTATTCGTGATGTGTGCTTTTTGAGCTTGTGGACTACGCGCGATTCCCCTTGTCCAGCACATCTAGTGATGAGTTCCTATAGTCCTTTCACCACTTTGCGATTGCACAGCAGTTTCATGCATGTCTCAAGAAAGGTAGTGAGCATCGAAGGATCCATCTCCGGTTCTATTTGATCCTTACTACCTGAAGTAGAGGCCTCCGTGAAGCTCTTCGTAGCTTCCATGAATGTCTCCTTCACGCGCTCCAAATCGAACTTTGGTTCCTTTGTAGGAGCCTTGTGAACCCATGCGCTTTATTTGGGTTGCTTGCCCTTGTCATCTCCTGTTGTGATACCGCTTTGAAGTACAATGTTTACATTTGGGTCCTCTTCACGCAGCTCAGACCTCATCATTTACAAATTCTGAGTCGGGGGAGGCTAGCGTATCCCTTTATCACGCAGCCTCGCTATCAGTGTAGGGCAGTCCTACGTCTCATGATCAAACTAAGTACAATATAAACATGATGCTCTCGTCAGATTTGTACAATCGCGGGCATGATGCCTTGGCCCTCTGCAATTGTAACAAATCAACTGTCTGCAACCCCTTCCTGGTCCCATTCCACCTCGACCTCATCCGCACCCCTGAAATCCAGTGTGTGCCATCACTGCATTTCGATCGAGGGCTCACGTTTCGGTCTGCACTCTATAGGCAAGAGTTTGATCCATCATTAGCTCATAACTTCTACATGTGTGTTCATCATGGCCTACTGATCTACAGAAATTACATAACAACTACTGGGACGTCTGTGTATACTTTTGCAAGAGATGATAATTATCTGTAGCATGTTTTCCTCCTATCTGACAAATCGGGCACCATAATGCAGGCACCACACTCGGTCCTGCTTGTGCCTCTGGTCTTAATGGCATCGGCTCTCCTCTCGCCAAGTAGTTCACAAAGACTGGACAATGGTCCTTGTCATGCCCCTAGCCTTTGAATTTTATGCACCATACCTCCTCGCACGCCTATGGCTGAGTTGTCCTATCTTGTTTCAAGCTCTGCATTTCCAGACAAAAATTTTGCAGTTGCGTGTAGATTTGTTGGAATCCCAAACCAGGACCTTGTAATGGGGTCTCGTGCAGTCTCGTTTCAATCTCCAAAGCTTCGACCTTGGTGGATAACTTCTGTTGTGACAGTGTCGTCCTTAGATGCGGCGTTAGTGAGGCTACAAACCATGCGCGATGTTGTTCATCCGTCAAGGTCATGTTGGCTTCGTAAATCATACTCTTCAGTCTCTGATCTAGATCCCATGGGGTCTCGCTTGGAAGCATCACGATTTCCTTAAACCCGATAATCGATTGTCTCTGATTTTGGCCTGCTAAATTCCCTATTCAGCATAGCCTGGATATCAGCAATCCCCGTGTTTAGATGGTCATTAAAATGCTTAATATACCATGTTATTACGCAATCCTGCAACGCGCTTACCAGCATTTCCTTTTTTATATTGTCGTCCATGACTCCTTTTGCTTCCCATACAGCTTTTACCACAAACCAAAATTGGTCTGGATCTTCGTTCCCTACTCCTTTGATACCGCCAATTTTATCACACTCACCATATTGAACTATAGTGGTGGCAGAGGTGGTGTGGGCGGAGATGGAGGTGAATATGGTGAGACTGGTGGTGGTGTAGGTGGAGGTGGTATGCATGGAATTCACTACCTTATTAGACTGATCGCTATGGTGAAACTTTCGCAAGCTCTTCCTCGGTTTCTCGCCGAGGCAAAATCAAGGGGCTATTTTCTCTTTATGTGCTACCTTCATTTCTATAGATCCTCCCACTTCACGTAGCCCCAAACATCAATTTATTTGCATAACCTGCTTTTTACACAATAGCATTTTAATCCAAGTGTTCAAATATTTAATGTACTTACCTCGCGGTCCTATGAGGAAGTGTCGTTCTGCCTTGCTGTCGTTGACTGAAGTATCTACCGCGAACTAGGTGATAAACCCTCCTATAATTTGATTCAGCCAATGGTCCATAGCTCGCGTAATTTTATCTTTTGATGCTTCTAGTCTGCGCAGCAATTCTGGAGTCCACACAATCTGTTTGTTAAGCCTACACCTTCCCTGACTGTCTTCTAGCTTCGCGATCCACTCATACATCTCAGAGGGGAAGGATGCAAAGAAAATTTTGTGGATTTTCGTATATAAGTAGCGCTCTAACCACTGTTCCTTTGATAATCATGGATTTTTTTTTCCTGCGCCGCGAACTCGTGAATCTTTCTGTCCAACCTCCCTTTAATTTCTTTCTTTGTCGGATTCCAATGACACGACATCAAACACCCCTTATGCAAATCCCGGTCCCAACAACTGAACCATTTGTTGGCTTGTTGGGGCCTGACCCAAGTTCAGAAGAGATTTAGCCAAACAAATCCCTATACTACTGGCCCTTCGGCAACATTTCACACAGCGTGGACTAAGGTCTCACCTGAAGTACTATGGGAGGGTGCTAGAACCAGGTTTTCGTACCCTAGAGATGTCTGATGGGTTTAAGTGGTATGTGGTTTGACCCTACGCGCACGTCGCTATGCGCACTTACCCGTACCTCGCAGCCTCAGATGTTGCCTTTGCGCAACCCTACTCGAGGGCCAAACAGTGTTATTACCCAATTCCTTACTAGTAATCTAGTATTAGTTGATTAACTTAGCTTATATGTAAGCCTTCAATTATACTTATTAATATTCACAGTTCATACAAGTGCACGCAGTAAATAAACAGTATAATTGCAATTCATATCCAACAGATAATAACCCAAGAACAAATACACAGAATTCAAATAAATCTTCTCTTTATTATTCTCTTCCTTTGGTTACAGACTCTATTCCGCCCTGCGCACTCAGTTTCAAGGGTCTGTGCACTCAGCTGCGGACTCTACTAGGCCTATCCACACTCAGTTGCAGAGCCTTTTCCTACTCTATGACACAAGACACACTTCGCACTTTGACTTAATCTCTAAGACCTTTCATGCCCATGCTCTAATCCCTCTTATTAGATTCCATTAGATGTCTTTACAACTTAAAGCCTCGCTCTATTTATACAATCCCATGGTCCGCGAACCATGGGTAGGCCGACATTGTATTCAAAACTAGGGCGGACAGCCCTATGACTCTAACATACATTTCGCGCCCGCACTTCACTGAGCTTTACAACAGTATCAACTCAAAACTTGGGATTTGAGCCCCAAAACATGTCGTGGGGGGATTCCATGCCCAACAATGTTCACATACCAACAGCAGTGATAGTTTCAAAAGGAATGAATATGCCAAAGATTTCAATTTTCCAAGAGTATAAATAAGTTGGTACCCTAGTTTATGCATTAGAAAAAATTTGGTATCAAACAATTATGTTTGAACATAACTTTTTAAGTTTTTGATGAAGTTATGATGTGGTGGTGCAATTTGAATTTTGTTGGATTGTGTACAAAATTTTGAATAAGAAATGAATAATAACATTTAATTTATTTATAACATATTCATTAATCATAAGCCATATATATTTAAACAAATTTAGAAAGAAGTTGATGACAAGTTGAGGGGATCTTGAGTCTAAATCTCTAGCTTTATGCTAAAGAAAGTAATTGTGCTAATTGTGCAACCTTTTCTGTGAATATTCTATGAACAATCTTGTTCATGAATTCAAACTATATTACTCCACCTACACTCTTAAGGCCTCCACTAGAGGAGCTACTTCAATACCTAAACATCTCCAATAAGTTTTACATAACCATTAATCTCTAGTTATTTTTAAACCATACTTTACATGTTTATTAATTGTTCTTTCCTTATTTCACTATTAATAAGTCATTTCATATCTTCCATTATTATTATATTTTCATTGAAGCCATAGTATGACTTCTTAATAACATATTTTATTTATTTATTAGTTGTTCTTTCCTTTTCTCGCTATTAATAAATCTTTACATATATTCCATTGTTATTATTTTTATTTACTTACTATAATGTTCTCTCCCTCTTGGAGTCGGACCTATGGACTCCTCATACATAATGCTATATAGATCTCGTGTTGAAATAGAAGTGGAAGAAATTGCATTACAGGTCATACAAAGAAGGACTTTATTGCACGAAATCTAAACATGCTATTATACCTTTATGACTATTATTGCACCGAGAAGCATATTCTATAGCCCAATATGACCGCGATGTGTAAGTATGTCATGTCCTCAAGAAATAATAAAATTATTTTTTACTAATGTCAACCAAAACATTAGCTTGAATCTTAAATTATACATAACTTTTTAATCTTACTAATGGACTAAGATTAATTATTAAAATATAACTATGTATTATTATATATAATTTGAATGGATAATAAAATATCTAATGCATTTAATAGTTCCTGTATCATATACGTGAATTTGAATGGATCATAAATTTACCTTTAACAAACAAATTTACCACATTAAAATTCCAAATTAGGTTAAATATTTAGCATCTTTACTCAGAACTAAAGCTAATACATCTCTTAAATCAAAGGAAAAAGGTCAATTCAACACAATGAATAGAAAATCCAGCTCCAAAATATTTTAATATTTTTTTGATTAAATATTTGTAAAATGAATATTGAAGGTAAAAACCATGTCCTATGGATATATTAAAATCGTTAAAGACATAAATATTTCCACATCAAAGTTCTAATATTTGAAAATAATAATTTGATGTATTTTTATTATAATTTTTTTTATCATGCCATAAAACCATTATTTAATTCTAATATTGATATTATTAAATTAATACTGGTTTAATACAATATTAATTAATATTATTTCAATTTGTTTATTTTAATATATCATGTTACATATTAACTTTTATTATATTATATATTATTATATTATATTATATATTATAATATTATATATATAATATATATATATATATATATATTATGTATTGGGAAGAACAAAGACATAAAGTGATATAGTGGAGAGATAGAGGGAGTGACAAGGGAGATATGGAGATAAAATGAAGAAGAAAGACATAGAGAGAGAAGAGTGGAGAAAGAGAGAGAAGGAGTGACAAGAGAGAGATGGAGAGAGAATGTATAAATTTTGGAGTGAGATAGAGAGACAAATAAGGAGAGATGGAAGGAAGGGGGAAGAGAAGGAGAGAGGAGAGATGGAGGGAGATAGTGATAGGGTTGGAGGGTGAAGAGAGACAGGGGGGGGGAGAGAGACAGAGGGAGGTGAGAGAGAAACAGAGAGAGAGGAAGGAAGAGGGAGAGGACGTGAGAGAGAGAATGACAAAGGGAGAGAGAGAGAGATGGATTTGGAGGGAAAGAGAGAGGGAGGTAAGAAGAAATACATAGAGAGGGAAAGGTGGAGAGATAGAGAGAGGGAGTGATAAGGGAGATAGAGAGAGAAGGAGAGGGGAGATCAGGAGGGCAAAGAGATAGAAAGGGGGGAGAGAGTGCGAAAGGGAAGAGAGAAGGAGAGGAAGAGGGAGGGATATATATATATATATTATATATATTATATATATATATATATATAGATGATGATATGGATAAAGAGTGTGTATATTTTGGGGGTAATATAGAGAGACAAAGAAGGGTAGAGGGAGATAGACATATAGACGAGAGGTGAGAGAGGGAAGAAGAGAGAGATAGAGAGAGGGAGGGAGAGATAGATATATATGGAGAGAGATAGTGTGTGTTTGGGGGTGATATAGAGAGAAAAAGGAGATATGGGAGGAGATATAGATCTAGATGGGTGGGGGAGAGTGGGAAAAATATTTCTTGTACTATATGCATTGATTTCAGTGTAGATGATAATATCTAATCCTATTTGATTGCTTGCACTAGATGCATTTATTTCAGTGTAGATGTTGATTTCTAATTATATTTGATTGCTTGCACTAGATGCATTGATTTTAGTTTAGATATTTATTTCTAATCCTATTTGATCATTTTCTCTAGATGGATTGATTTCAGAGTAGATGGTGATTTATAATATTATTTGATTGCTTGTGCTAGATCCATTGATTTTAGTGTAGATGTTGATTTCTAATTATATTTGATTGCTTGCACTAGATGTATTGATTTCAGTGAAGATGTTGGTTTCTAATCTTATTTGATTGCTTGTATTATATGCATCGATTGCAATGTAGATGTTATTTTCTAATCCTATTTGATTTCTTGCATTAGATGGATTAGATTTTGTTAATCTTGACACTGTAAACTATTAAAAATATTTTTCAAGATTAGATGGATGGGGGAGAGAGGGAAGAATATTTTTTGCACTAGATGCATTAATTTTAGTGTAGATGATGATTTATGATCCTATATGATTGTTTGCACTAGATGCATTGATTTCAATGTGGATGTTGGTTTCTAATTATATTTGATTGCTTGCACTAGATGCATCTATTTCAGTGTAAATGTGGATTTCTAATCCTATTTCATTGCTTGCACTAGATGCATGGATTTCAGCTAGATGTGGATTTCTAATCCTATTTAATTGCTTGCACTAGATGCATGGATTTCAATGTAGATGTGGATTTATAATCCTATTTTATTTCTTACACTAGATGCATTGATTTCGGTGTAGATGTTGATTTCTAATCTCATCTGATTGCTTGAATTAGATGCATTCATTTCAGTGTAGATGTTGTTTTCTAATCCTATTTGATTGTTTGCATTAGATGCATTATATGTTGTTCATCTTGAGGCTTTAGATTATTAAAAATTATAATTTTCAAGATATATTTAATAATACGTAGAGGGACACTATTAAGAAACAATTAGATGTCAAAAGTTGTGATACATTGAATTAAAATAAAAAAACTTGTGCATAATCAATCCTCCTGAAAAGTGCAAGTTAATCCTTGACAAGATCGTCTCCCTTCTTCATCGTCAACTAATTACTAATAGATAATTACATATATTCAAAATTACTAATAAAGTAATTCCATACAACAATGTATTCAAAATATTTATAAGAGGAAAATGTATATTTATAAACATCAAAACAAATCAAAATATTCTTAAAGGAGATGCGATAATTGTTTGGAGAAACAAATAATGTAAATATTTTATAAGTATGACCACTCATTAAAAAAAATCCAAAAATACATTATTTCTTGACTTTGCAAAATAGACTATAGATGATGATGATAATAATAATAATAATATATAATAATAACAACAAAAATAACAATATTCTTAAAGGAAATAAATTCTTTCAAACATAAACAAAGAAACAAATTATTTCAAGAGTAATCTTGACGCAGTAAATTATTAAAACTAGTCTTCATGATATATTTTGTAATATTTATTAAAAATACTCTTTAAGATATATTTTGTAATATTTAGAGGAACGCTATTTAGCATTAATTAGTTGTCAAAAGTTGTGATACCTAAAATTAAATGAAATATATGTGCAATATCAATCATATTACAAACTATTGACGAGATTTTCCCCCTTCTTCATCACCAACTAATTACTAATAAACAATTACATACACATACATAAATATAACACAACAAGTGTAACATTCACAAACACTACCATCCAAATCCAAACACATAAACACACAAACCACTCAAAGTATCGAAACAGAGACGTACAAACTATTCAAGGAAAGAAACACAAACCAAAATAAATAAGAGAATAATATGGTCATGCCAAGCAAAGAAAACATAATGTGAAGTTTTAATTTTATCTCAAACATATACATAATAATAATAATATAAAAATGTGACATTGTTGCCCTCAACTTGAACCAACTTAGATCCATCTAACATCGGCTCTATCATGTGCCAAGAGAGATCAAATCCCTTGAGGTGCAAACATTTCCTCAAGTTTTACACACTAAAAAGAAGTTTTGCGCCTCGAGGGATTTGATCCCTCTTGACGCATGATAGATCCGGTGTTAGATGGATCTAAGCTGGTTTAAATTCAAATGTATTATCCATATGTATTAATGTGACACCATGCAACTGATTCGTGTTGATTTGCAATCTAAACATATGCATCTTCCTCGTCATATAAATCTTCAATATTGTTGTATATATCATGGTTCTCCTTGTATTTCTAACTAATAACATTATTTTTGTTTGATATATATGTATGTATGTATGTATGTATGGGTATATGTATTTTCAACGTATAAATATTTAATGTTTTTGCTCCTTGTAAATACTTCCAACCACATATAATGCCAATAAAGATATGACCAGTGCAGGTTACCTTCAAAATTACCTGGATTGGAGTGACCACTGACTGGAGCGGGTGACCTCCAAATATCTATATGTTTATTTATTTCAACTATATCACATTTTACATTACTCCTTAATTCAACAATAATACAAGCCATGAAATCAATTTGCTCTCTGTTTTGGTTGTGTTAACCATAAAGACAAACCCTTAGATGATTTGTCCTAAGATTAGAGTTATGTTTGTAGATTAATATAAAAGACTTTTATGAATACAAGTAGATTAATTTAAGAATAGCAGAAGTTTATATTTTCACTTTCAATTTCTCATCATTCCAATATATAAAAAATTTAATTCTTTATATGAATTTTCACGTGGTAAAGACAGATATCCTAATTATAAAAAAATTCCTAGATGCAACAACATTAAGAGAAATCTTTCACTCAAATTAAACTACATTTAAATCATATAACATTTGTCTTCATCTATTTTGTTCTATTTCCTTTATAACATCCCGTGTAATTAATTTTATGCCCTTATATGAGTAACCAAAAAAAATTTTAAAATATAAAAACAAGACCTAGTAAAGAGCTCATGAAATATAAAGACCACTTCATATTTAAACCTTGATCCATGCAATATTCTATTTTAAAATCCTAACAAGCCAGGGTTTAGCTATCTAAGATATCTCAAATGCAGCCACTAAAGGAATTTGATATCAATCTATGCCACAAATTAGTAATGTAGTCATTACCATGAAATGGTGAGAGGGAACCACCTTAAATTAAACGACCAGGTCAGGGAGTTGAGGTAGAAAATGGCTGATTATGATTATATATATATTATATATATATATATATATATATATATATATATATTATATCTTAATTTTAATTTTATTAGTTTTATATATATATTATATATATATATATATATATATATTATCTTAATTTAATTTATTAGTTTGAATTTTTTTTATTGGTTACAAAATTGATGAAGACTATGAAAATTTTGAGTTTATTAAATTTGGGATATTTGTTCAAGATTTATTATTTAAGTGAAAAATATGAAACCCTATTTAATTGAAAATTCTGAAACTTTATTTTAAAATAGGAACACGAAATAAATTGACTGAAAATTTTGAAATCTTTATTTTAAAATAAGAAATAATTATGTCAAATGCTTATTAGCATAATTATTGTTACTGTTGTTATCAACATTCTTATTCCATTTTAATGGTTTTTATTTCAGTTGTAGATTCTAAAAATAGAATATTGAAATTTCAATGATAGTAATAATATAATTTCACTGATAGTAATAATATAAAACAATTGATTTACTTATTTATATTTTGAAATATTTTGGAAATTTAGGATTATGTTAAATTTATTTTTTTTTATAAATGTGTTGAATTTATTTTATTGTAAATTTTGTACATTTCAGGAATATCCAAAATCTAATTAGAAATTAGATGAAATCATTGATGTTAATAAGTTTATTGATTCCTAAATATTCTCACAATGGCCCATATTACTAAGCAATTTCAATTTCATATTTTTTTCCAAAAAACAAAAAACTTTTTTCTATTAAATAAAAAGAGAGTATAATATCATAGTTCTATCACAATGTGTTCATCATGTCCCTAATATACCAAAATGAGATACAATGTATATTCTTAAGATATATTTGAAGTGTTCGTCCTATATATCAACCTTCATATACATTAACAACTATATACGTTATCAGAGTTTGTCTCCTACAAAAACATTCTTTCAAAAATATTTGATCAATGTATTTGGTGACAACCACCAAATTTTGTAGCATAGTTCTACCTTCAAAAATCACATACATATACCAAAAATGAGTATACAAAAAGATGACAGATAAGGTGCTCTAAGAAAAAATAATGCAATATCCTGGACAAAAGTTGCAAAATAGAACCTTCACGGATCCTTCAAAATATTTCTCTTCCAAAGAAGATCTGCCACCTGATTTTTCTCCCTATAGATGTGTTCATAAGTGATATCCTGAAAAGACCTCTCCAAGTTATGGATATGACCAATCCAGTTAGACAGGATGGGAGAATTAAAACAAGAATGAATCTTAACCTAATCTATGATGCCCTTAGAGTCCCCATGAACATGAAGAACCTCTAATCCCAACCATTTGGCGCAAATAAGAATGCCCCATAGAACAATAATTTATGCTCTATTGTTCATGCCATATCCACCCTCCCACCAAAAGTGATAGTATCTACCCAGATCTAGAACGATGAATGTTTCACAGCCAAATATATTATATGTTGGGTATGTGTTATATTCTTTCAATGACTAGCCCCACATGTGGGAGGGTCACAGGGGGGGGAATATGCCCTTGTTCATTGCGCCGAGTGTAATAGAGGGTCATGGGGGGCGAAATCCCCCCCCTGCCGAGGGTTTTTAGGGGGGTGGTAGCCCCCCTCTATGGAGTCGGCACCTCGGGAAACAAAAAAAAATAGACCCTATATTAGGTGGGCAGACCTGCATATGGTTTTGTGCGTGGTTTTTGCACATGGTTTTTGGCATGATGGTTTTCTACCCATGGTATTTTGTAGATTCAATCAAGGGAACTACGGTTATGTTCTAATTCAGAGTTAATGGATTGGGGTTTATGGATGCTTCGACATGTATATATATGTATTGTAACATTGAAAGGAATAGAATGAAAAATCAATCTGGTAGTCCCAGTTTCGGGATCCAGGGGAAATCTCGGTGTATATATGTTTTATGTTTTATGTTTGATGCTCTTGTCATTTTTTTATTTTCTGTTTTTAGACTTTCGTATGCAAGTAATTTTTGTACGGGATTAAAACCTATATTTGGTATCAGAGTTGTTTTGGCTTCAAGGGAACGCCTTTACTGCTCAGTGAGGGGTTTTACTCGGGCCTGTGGTAGACCATGTTCAGTGGGAGATCTACAGGATCAATTCTTGTCGTGAAAGAAGATGGTAAGCAATGGAAAGATAGAGGTCGAGAAATTTAATGATCAGAGTTTTGAGTTGTGGAAACTCAAGATGGAGGATCGGTTGGTGGATAAAGATCAGTAGATCACGGTAGATCTAGGTACTAAACCAACCACAATTTCAGTTGGAGACTAGGCGAAGTTGGATCAGAAGGAAAAGAGCACAACACAGTTGTGTATCTCTTATTCAGTATTGTTGAACATATTAGGGGAATCTTCAGTGAAGGCTTTGGGGGACAAGTTAGAGACTTTGTACCAATCAATGACAGAGAATATGAACACCTTTAATACTGTGGTAAGTCAGTTGTTATCTATTGATATAAAACTTTCAGATGAAGATAAGTGCATCAGTTTGTTGTGTTCCCTACCGAATTTATGGGGTAGTCTAGTTGTGGCAATAGGCGAAAATGTGACTGCCTTGCAGTTTGATGAAATAGTCTCATCCTTGTTGTCGGAGGAGATGAGATGGAAAAATACGGAGGGCCATAATGGTGATGCCTTTTATGTACAAGGATGGTCCCATAACAGAAACAAAAATAAATCCTCGAGTGGGAGATCTAAATCTATAGGGAGATCTAAATCTCCAAGAAAACTTGTAAAGGTGTGCTTGAAATGAGGAAAGGAAAGACACTTCAAAAAGGACTTGAGATCTAAAGCTCCTGAGAAATGAAAGGGATCTGATGATTCTCCTTCTATAGAGGTGAATACCACCTCAATTGAAGGTGGAGATGTGTACTTGGATTCTTCTTCAAGTACACATGTATATCATGAGGCATGGTTGATTGACTCAAGTGCATCCTTTCACTTCACTCCCCACAGGGAGTGGTTCTGCGAGTATGATAAATATTATGGTAGTGATGTCTTCTTAGGGGATGACAGGAAGGCTAGAATCATTGGTCATAGAAAATTCAAGTTGAACTTGCAAGGTGGAAGGATTAGAACACTTATGGGTGTTCTGCAATTCCTACATTGGCCACAAATCTTATTTATGTAAGCAAGTTGGATGATGCAAGTGTAAAAATTGTGTTCGAGAAACATACATGCAATATGGTTTGGGGAGAACTGGTATTGATGTGGGGAGTTCAGATTGGAACTTTGTACAAGCTTAAGGGTAGCACTATTATTGATGGGTGCAACATTTCAGTGGTTCCTGAAAGTGGAGCAAAAAATCTAGTGGTCTTTGGAGAAAAGACCATTCTATGGCATCAAAGGCTTGGAAATATTGGAGAGAGGGCCTTTGAATACTTCATGGTAATGGTATGGTAGAAGGTACGTCTAATTGCTATCTCGAATTTGATTTCTATGAAAATTGTGTATATGGGAAGCAGAATCGGGTGAGTTTCCCCTCTGGTGCTAAGAGGGTGAAACGGATATTAGAGCTTGTGCAAAGTGATGTGTTTGGACCTGTGTCGGTTCCATCACTGGGTAAGTCTATGTATTATGTATCATTTACAGATGACTTCTCAAGGAATACAAGGATATATTTCCTCAAGAAGAAATCTAAATTCTTTGACAAGTTTAAAGAATTTAAGACTCTGGTGGAAAACCAGACACAGAAGAAGATAAAGGTGTTGAGGATAGATAACAGTAGAGAGTTTTGCAAGAAGGAATTTGAAGAGTTCTATAAGAAGTGTGGTATAGCACGGTAGAAGAATACTCCATGCATACCTCAACAAAATGGAGTTGTAGAAAGAACGAATAGGAAGTTGATGAAAAAGGCAAGAAGCATGCTCAGTCTTGTCAGGTTAGGATAGGAATTCCAGGCAGAGGCGATGGAGACTGCATGTTACCTGGTCAACAAATCACCTTCATCAGCATTGGAGGATAAGACTCCACAAGAGGTATGGACTAGTAAGAAACCCTCTCTTTCACATCTGAGGGTATTTGGATGTGATGCATATGTACATGTTCCAAAGGATAAAATAACCAATTTGGATAGTAAATCTGAAAGGTGCATATTTATTGGGTATAAGGATGGCTTAAAAGGTTATAAGCTTTGGAAACCAAAAACAAGGAAGGTTTTGTATAGCCACGATGTGGTGTTTAGAGAGGTGAAATATGTTATTAAACATGAAGTCCTACCAAAGGAACCTGAGAATATAGAGTTTGAGCTAAAGGAGGAGGAATCAAACTCTACAACAGAAGAGGAATCAGAAGATGAAGAGCCGCAAACTCCAGCTGTGAGAAGATAAATTCGAGAAAGAAGGAAGCCAGAAAGGTATAGTCCAATTGCTTTCTATTCAAATCTTGATTGATCTATTACTGGTGATGATCCCAAAATTGTCATGGAAGTAGTAGATTCAGAGCATGGAAAACTCTGGAAAGAGACCATGCTTGATGAAATGGAACCTTTGCACAAAAATGAGGCTTGGGATCTAGTGCATTTGTCAGCTGAAAGGAAACCCATTGGAAACAAATGGGTATTTAAGAAGAAGATGGATGTAGAAGGCAAGGTGGAGAAATACAAATCTCAGTTGGTAGAAAAAGGTTATTCCCAGGTGCCGGGAATTGATTTTGATGATATTTTTTCTCCTATTGCGAAGGTAGCTTCTATTAGATTACTTTTATCTGTTTTTGTTGCTTTTGATTTTGAGGTAGAATAGTTGGATGTGAAGACAGCATTTCCTCACGGGGATCTGGAAGAAGAGATCTACATGAAGCAACTTGAAGGCTTTGCGGTGAAAGGTAAGAAAGAACTTGTATGTAGGTTAAAAAAGTCTTTGTATGGGTTAAAACAGTCACCAAGGATGTGATATCAGAAATTTGATACTTATATACAGGGACTTGGCTTCACTAGAAGCAAAGCAGATCATTGTGTGTATTTTAAATTAATTGGTGACCGTGTTATTTATTTGATTTTGTATGTGGATGATATGTTGGTGATTGGAAATAACAAATAAATTATCCAGGAATTGAAGATCCAATTGTCCTCCAAATTTGACATGAAATATCTTAGTGTTGCAAACTATATTTTTGGCATGGAAATTAAACGAGATTTGGAAAAAAGGAAGCTCTTATTAAACTAGAGGAAGTATGTTGAGACAATATTGTAGAGGTTTAATATGCATGATAGTAAATTAGTGAAGATTCCTATTCCTATTGGTGGAAAGTTATATGTTGAACAGTGTCCCAAGACACAAGAAGAGGAAGAGGACATGTCTCATGTTCCATACACAAGTACATTCGGTAGCCTAATGTATGCAATGGTATGTACTAGACCAGACATTGCACATGCAATGGGAGTATTGAGTAGGTTTATGTCAAAAGCAGGGAAGGAACATTGGACAACAGTGAAGCGGGTTTTCAAGTATTTGTGTGATCTGAACTTAAACAGGAATCCTACAAATTACAGTTATAATCATAAACACAAAGATGCAGTAGAAAAAACACTTCATTTCATTAATAGAAAAATATTGAACTATGCTTACAAACAGAACAGAAATAAGATAGCTCGGGCGATGGTAGCTTATCTCTGAGAAGAGATGTGGCGGCTACACGCCTCTGAACTCAGTTCCAATGAGGCTCAAGGGCCTTTTTATTATTGAACAATGAGAAAAAACCATAAACAGCCAAAACCCTAACCCGAGGAGATGTAACACTAAGAGTTTATGGGCCCCTTTGGGGTCAGTTGGGCAACCAACTTCACGAGGTCGTAACTTGGTCATATTATCTCTGTTTGACGTGTATGATACCTCGTTGTAAATATATCTTCGAGAACTATGATTCTTGATGTGATTTCCTCAGCAATTGCTGAAGGATTTTGCCAAAAAACATCGTTTAGGGCCTCAAAACGACTCCAAAAATTCAGGACCCAAAAAACTACCAAAAATAGTAAATTGTGCTACAATTAAGGAAACTAAAAAATTGAAAGAAACAATGGTGAGGGTCCAAGTGGAATAGGCGAGCGGCCACCAATATCCACCTAGATCATTCCTCCCCCCTTACGAAGCAATGGTCCCCACTGCATTGAGTTCCTCCATGAGATGAGGAAACTTCTGTTGAACTTGGTCCGTTATCAGTCATTTGCCTTGGTGAAGGAGTTGGCCTGCTTTGAAAACTCGATATAGTTTTATCCTCTATTGCTGAGTGTTCTTGATCTATGTGTTCATGATCTTATCAGTTGTGGCATGTTCCATGCACTCCGGGTTGAACTCTATTGGCGTGTTTTGTTCTGCAATGTCAAATGTGTCCAACAATGTTGGAAAGTATGGTCGAAGGTGATCTACATTGAACACTGGGTGTAGACCAAGGAACGGTGGGATGTTGAGCTTGAAGGAATTGTCACCGATGGCCTTAGTGATGGTGTATGGCCCATATCAGAGCAGTCGAAGCTTGCAGTGGGGTCTTGCAAGGCGCTCCTTCTACAAATGTAGTCAAACTTTTTCACCCACCTGAAACTTGTGTGGCACTCGATGATGATCATGGCAATTCTTGTACTTAGCATTAGCCTTGTCCAATATATCATGGACCTGTTAGCGGATGTGTTGAATGTGCTCAATGAATTTTTTTATCCCTTTCAGTTTCGGAATGCACGTGAGGTGAATCTACTTGAGTGGATGCAAATGGTATGGCCACATCAATGGGGCATAATGGCTAAAATCCCAACCCTACCTGAAAGGGGTTGTGGCCTATTGATCTATGGATAGTGGGATCCCAAAGTGTACCCACACTCGCTCAAAGAAGAGCTTAGAAGTGGCCTCTATTGTGATACTCTTCTTGCGGGCTGCCATGATGGCCATCTTACAGAATCTGTCGATGACCACGAAAACGAAATCATTGTTGTGCTTAGTAGAAGGAAGGCCTGACATATAATCCATGGAGACAAATTCCCAAGGTCGACTAGGAGTAGGCAGAGGAGTATGAAAGCCTTTCTTATTAATGGTTTATTTGGAAATGGCACAAGCAGTGCAAGATCTAATGTACTTCCCAACATCCTGACGAAGTTTCGGGCAATAAAAATACTTATGTAATACCGCCATTGTTTTCTCTACTCTGAAATGTCCAGCGACCTGACTGTAGTACGCCTCCCAAATAATCTTGGCACGCTCACTTGAAGGAACACATGTGTCCCAAGTCACATAACAGTGCATCTTGAAGGTGAAAATTTGAAACTTGCTTCCCTTCCAGAAGTGTCTGGTATATGTTGTCGAATTTTGGATCGCTCTTGTAAAGATGCAGCCACCCTGATGTCTCATGCCCATAGGAGTTGAGCATAGTGATTAGCGCCATGACCGAAGGTCGATGAGGCAATTAGCGACATTATTGGTGTTGCCCTTCTTATAATTAATGTTCAAATTGAACTATTGCAGATAGGTGGACCATTTCTTGTAGAAATTTTGAATAATTTAACACATATTCAACAGAGATTATCCTGATCATGTACTATTGCGGAAAACATACACAATACATAAGCTCCTCTACGTTGATCATCAATCTAGCAGCATCAATAACAATAAAACATCAAGAGCATTCACACATTAACACAGTATGTATCCCGGGGAAAGCATCTCGCTAAAAACCCCAACTATCTGTATATTAATGATTGAGTCATGTAACATTACACAGCATAATACTTCTCACAAGTATCTCCACCTCTGTTACACACAATACAGCTCAGATCTGAATCAATCACTGGCTCAAATCTCCTTCGCTTCTTGCCTGCCTCCGCTGCTCAATACCTGCTCAAGAACTGGTGATAATTCCAAGGCAACCACGTCTTTACTTGGCTAAATCACGTGAGCACAAGCTACAATGTGGGCAAATACGTGAGCAAACTCATTGGCACACTCAATCCCCTGATTTGTGCAAGGTCTGGTGCACAACTATAGTCACAACTGATAGCAATCTGATTCTCTAACACCTGTCCCTGCTGAACTGAACATGCAACTGAGTTAACTGATGTATTCATTAGTTGTATTATGAGTTAATAACTTGTGAATTAATTAATAACTAATTCACCAACTCATCTCTAGTCTATTCGCCAGTTAGACTAAATACAACCAGTTTAACAAAGCTAAACTGAACACAACTCCATCAACTGCACCTCCAGTCCACTAAACTCAACTCACTTGAGTTCTAACTGAAGTCCTGCATGCAAATATTAGTCATCCCATAGGTAACCACGTATTTCCTTCTGGGATCTGCATGTACCACATCCGTAGCTCATCCTGAAGTGCTCCAAGAGAATAAGACAAAGTTTATAGTCTAATATTATTATGAGCTAATAATATTTGACTGTTCTATATTTAGACTGAGCAGTCACTCCGCTGTGATCTAAAAATAGAAGTCCATCTATTTTTCCCAACTTGATCAATCATGCATA
>APFE031259456.1:0-15314 GCA_000404065.3 Pinus taeda | reverse complement strand
GTGCTGATGGGTAAAGAGTGAGTTGTTTTCTTTCAGTTCCTCGTGAAATGATCATATTACCTGATCTACATCATATGAATGCATCATCAGTTGCTAACCACGGTCTACCAAGGATGATAGGGTGTCCTCCTAAATTGGATTTTGGCTGGAGAACTAAAAAGTCCACTGGATACTCCCAAGAGTCCAGTGAAACAATTATGTCCTCGAAAATCCCTTCAGGAATCACTTTAGACCTATCAGCGCGTTCTAGAACAATTGTTGTGTGCTGCAAGTTTGTGAGCTGGAGGGTTTTCATGGTTTCAAGAGTCATCACATTTATTGCGGCCCCAAGGTAAATTAAGGTGTTTGGAATATGTATGCTGTTAATGATTGTAGTGACTTGGGGAATACCAGGATCAACATACTTTTCCATTGAAATGGTGTTTTCCATAAGGCCAGCTAAATGTCCAATAACATGAATGGTTTGTGGATCAACTCTTTTCCTAGTAGGCTTTTTGAGGCACAATTCTTTGATGGCTTTAGTATATATGGGAATGTCTTTTATGGCTTGTAGAAGCAGAACTTTTATATAGACATTCTTTATCTCATCTAAAACATCAAACTGTGGTATAGACATGGGAAGTTTTGTTTGGACCAATCTCTCTGGAAAAGGTGGTGGATGCAATGGTTGCATTTGTTTATTTTTGATGTCATCATTTTGTTTCCTCTGAATTGGAGTTTCATTTTCATTTTCTTCGTTTTCTTCTTGTTTATCAGCTGCTGGAGATTCTTTCTGAAGTACCTTACCAGACCTCAAATTGATATTTTGCAAGGGTAATTTGGGATATGAGGGTCCCTCATCTACATTATAAGCAGGTCTCTCTACTCTGTTATTTGGATTTGGTACAGGTTGAGCAAGGATTTGAGTAGGTCTAGGAGGTTGTTGGTTAGATGGAAGTTGTAATTGTGGTGGATTTATTGGTGGAGGAGTAGGCAATGCTTGTTGAGTGAGTTGGGGTTGATGTGGGTAAACAACTTGCTGCTGAGGATATTGCTGATATGGTTGTGGATATGGTGAATATGGCTAATGATATTGTTGATATGGCTGCGAATATGGTTGGTATGGTTGAGGATATGGTTGATATTGTTGAGATGGTATCCATTGTTGTTGTGGGTAATTTTGGTGCTGCCATGGCATGGGTACATTCCACGAATTCTGAGCATACATCTGATCATGTGAAGGAAATTGCAAATTCTGGTTTGGGAACATACCTTGAGGTGGAGGTCTTGGCTGCCATGGTCTTTTTGCGTCCATAAAATACACATTTTTCATATCTGTATTAGCTTCCACATTACAATTCTGCAAAACCTTGACTTTAGAGCAATGAAATATATTATGATTTTCAGTACAAAAGGCACACACTTGAATGTTCTCTAATGGGCAATCTTTTAAGGCATGTTTCTTCCGGCATTTTGGACAAAAGAAAACCATTATTTGATCTTCCTCTTCTTGTCTTTTCTTAGCTTTAAGAGTGTCAATTTGAGTTCCCAAGGTACTCAATAGATTTGTTTTGAATTGCTCTAACAAATTTCCTATTTCAACTCGTGTGACACTTGCTGAAGCAGATTTTGTGGCTTTGGATGATATGGTTCTCTTTCCAATTTTGGCTTTGTTCCTAAAATACTTTTCACATAAATCAGCAATTCCTTTGAAAGGTAAGGTGGAAATATCACCTTTTCCCATCAAATTAAGATCATCTAAGTATTCCTCTCGACTGCCCTTCAAAAATATTGTTCAAATGAGATCAATAGTCATGGATCGATGTTTTGATTTTTGTAAATTGTAAGCAAATCATTCCAAGTACTCCTCTAGATTTTCATCCTCTTGTTGATTCATCCTAAAGATATCATATTTAGAATCTTTCGATCTACAATAAGGTTGGTATTTCTTTAGGAATATTCTTCTCATGCCATCCCAATCAGTTATTGCATGCTCACCAAGTCCCATGAACCATCTTAGTGTTGATGCCTTTAATGTTGCTGGGAAGAGTCTAAGCCTATGGGCATCATCTGTGTAACCATATGTTCGACATACAATGTCAAACTCAAACAATAATGAATCAGGGTCTTCTGAAGCCATGCCATAAAAGTTTGGTAACACAGAAGGAGGTATGTTTTTCATTTTTATTTCCTCATCATGATTGTCTTCTGGTTCATGAATAGGAAATTTAAAGGTTGACTCTTCCTCCACTCTTTGATCTTGTTGTTGTTCAGGAGTGGGTCTTCTTGTTGATCCTCCTCCTTCCTCAACCATTTTTATAGATTCCTCTGATGATTTAATTGCTTGTTCAGTGTCACTCGTTCCAAAGAGTTGTTCTAGAGATTGTTGAGTTATTTTTCTACTTTCTCGTTTTGTAGAAGATTCAGGGAGATGTTTCTTCTGTGATTCGTGTGCCAATAGGATTTGTTTCTCAATAAGTGTAAGTCTTTGGCCTAATTTATGTTTATCCTCTAATTTTTGTATGGTGATTTCCTCAGTTGGTGTTGTGTGTTCAATTTTTCCTAAAGGGTCTGCTCTTGGTGGTAGGTTAGTTTTTGGATGGGGGGTTTTTATGAATCTACCTTTATTATCTCTAGATCTACGCATAAGCAAACATGACTTCTAAAATGACAATTAAAATCAAATCTATGTTGTGTTTTTTTTTTTTGATCTTTTTTCAAAATCCTCTAACTGCGCCTCCCCGGCAATGGCGCCAAAATGTAGTGGCCAATCTAGGGTGCTAGATTAGACTAGATTTAATATCAACCAAGGTAGGTAGACTTATAGGCACGTGTCTAAAGTCTATAGACATAAAAGGATCCCTAACTAAGTGTCTACTGTTATAGGCTACAACTCTCCTTTACATGAGGTTGAAATATGTTTCCTCTCACCTTCACACTCAGATCACCTAATTTATCTAACTGTCCTAAAGATACAGCATATTGCTAGACTGAGTTTTCAATCCTTTTACAAGGATACTATACACAAAAGCTCTTTCTAGCTAACACACTAAGCATTCATGAAAATCAAAAGCACATTGAAATTTTAAATGCATGAAAACAGAGTCCACAGAGATGCTTTGAAATCTAATGATCGATTAAATCTTTTACAAGATATTGTTCAATGATCTAGCAATCAAATCTTCAAGCTATCACCATGAATATCATTTGCAAGAATTTCTAATCAAATCGATAAACTCACAGACAAGGAAATAACATTAAACACTACTCACACTATTCAAATGTGAAACGTTATGGAAATGAAATTAGCAGTATACCAATCTCCACGTAGGGCCCGTCCACGCTTCAATGGCACACTTAAGAAACTTCAAGCGATGAGAATGTTAACGCATAAGCACTGTTGGAATAAAATGGTGACTGTAATTAAGTTCTAAAGATTGAAATCACATGCAAGAGTAATGTTTTGGAACAATACATAGAGATAATAATTGTTCTGGAAACAATACAATACACAGTCTTTATCTACTTGTCTCCTATCTAAATCGAATGTACATACATTATGCAGATGTTTATGCTTTTACAAAAGAGTGATTTTTGTCCTTTCTAATCTAAACCGATTTCCAAAAGCAAAACGAAATCAGTTTGGGAAACTATGGCTTTTTTCTGCCTTTGTGACCAAAAAGGTTGGGTTTGACCAGCATTGACCACGTATCCAAGAGCTTTTGATTTGTTGTTGAATCGATTTTTCACCATGCATGTACATTCCAGATCACGTTCCTATCCATTGTTTGACTTGCCTGCCATGCCACATGTCACATCATAAACCATTTACAGGAAGTCATGACATCCTGTAATTTTTGTTGAAAATTCCTAATTTTTAACATAAAAATTCACAAATTAAATTTAATGTAAATTAACAACTATAATGCTATTCATTAATCAGTTTCGATGGATATGAGGGGTTTATGGGACAAAAAGATAGACAAATGATGGATTTCTAGAAGAAAAGGATGGAAATGAAATGGTACCAACAATGTGTGCAACAAAACACACTCCCTGGTCATCAATGGAATTGATGTCATTTCCCCACGATTTCTTCACCGGTCCAAACTTTTTTCCTTCATCATTTGTGTCATCTCCTTTTCCTTATTCTTGCCCATAAATTATTTTGCAGGGTCTTTTCCCTTATGAGGCAACGCTGCGATTTTTCAGACTAACATCTCATCAATCGAGATCCTCGTCCCTAGCCAAATGCATCCATCATGTACTAGTGCAAGGAGCTATTGTACACACATTGTACTGGATGTGCTTTAGCCAAAGTGTGGCACTATTAGAATATTCAAGAGGCCTACTCTTTGCAATCATGTAGCCCACTGGAATGGTTCCTGCCTCGTGACTCCACTTTTTGGGTACCAAACCTGCTTCAAATATGTACTTGGTTCAAATTGAGGGTATTTTCTCTCACCGTTAGTCCCAATCTTCCAGTTTCAACTAAGGAATATTTCCCAACACTTCACCCTCAAACAAAACTTCCTACGGTAGTAATGGAGTGCATGTGGCAATTTTACCCTCCTTTGGTTCCTTAACTAGCTTGGTGTTTGGTTTTCTTGGTGGCATGTAAGGTGGGAGCATAGCAAGAATCTATTCGTCCTCAGTCTCCATGCGTTGAAATTCATCCTCCTCTTCACTATCATTGATCTGTTCAGGCACTTTTTGCTGCATCAACTCCTTTCCTTTCTACATAGGCTTCTTCCCCTTATCTTCTTTGTTCTTCGTGAGAACTTCCTTTTGTGTTTTCTTCCTCGGGAATGTTCTGAGTTCCACCCTAGGGACCTTAGCGAGTCTCTTCTCTTGCTTCTTCTGTGGTTGTGGTTCTGTGGGTACTTGATTTCTTGGCGACCTCTAGTGTATTGGGGACATAG
This sequence comes from Pinus taeda, assembly GCA_000404065.3. Taxonomy (NCBI): domain Eukaryota; kingdom Viridiplantae; phylum Streptophyta; class Pinopsida; order Pinales; family Pinaceae; genus Pinus; species Pinus taeda. The sequence goes on along the minus strand of APFE031259456.1, from coordinate 10,413 downwards.
GAACCTTCACTCCTTGTGCCTCCATATTACCCACTAATCCTTTCTCTAGAAATATTCCAACAAGTTCCTCAAAAATCCTCTCAGACATATAGTAGCTTTCTTCACACTTAGATGCAATGTCTCAACTTCTCTAGATGGAAAAGTGTCAAATGTGGCACGAGATATGGTTTTATAACAAATTTGAATTATAACATCATGATTTCTTCAATATTTTCTCATTTAATGCAAGTACGGGGCTATATACATCCAGTTGTGCTTCATAAATTCTCTTCTCTCGTGTCCCTTAACGACAACTTCCTTTTAATGTTAGCTTTTCCCTTCCAACGATCATATTTTTGGCCAACTTCGACGAACCTTCCCTCGTAGCGCAGTCACTGTTTCTTTGTCGCAGTTCCTTCGGACTTCGTCATACTCCTGATTATCACGCAGTAATATTTCTTCGGTGCAGTCCCTTTCTGCAGAGTAGTTTATACTCTCGTGCCCGCTTTCAATTGCAGGTGGCACTAGGAATTGCTTCCCTTCATTTTTCAGTGTGAAGCTCTAGGGATAGAGTTGTCCATGTATATCTTCAACCTGCTACCATTCACTCGTCCTAGAATCAGCTGACCATTCATCTTCACGAGTTGAACTGCACTACCATTAGAGATATGCTTGATGATATATGGTCCTAACCAATGTGTTTTACATTTTATTGGGAACTTCATGAATTTGTTGTCATATAATAATACAAGATCTCCTTCCTGGAATGTTTTCTTCTTGATACGCCTATCATGTCAGGCTTTCTCCCTTGCTTTCTGCACTTGTTTATGAAACCCTACTATGAAGTTGTCTTCTTTTAGAGCTAGTATTTGCAACATTCTTTCCTTCATAATGTCAATATCTTCCATATATGTGACAATTTCAATTCTCAAACTTGGCATAATGTATTCCATAGGCATAATTGCCTCTTGTCCATATACCAACCTAAATGGTGTCTGCCCTATCAATTTCTTGCATGTTGTTCTATATGCCCACAACACCGCTGGAATTCTCAAATCCTAGTCATGTTTGTTCACATTGCATACCTTGTCAATGCATTCTCCATAATCTTATTGAAAGCTTCCACTATTCCATTTGTAGATGATAAGGGGTGATCTTCTAGTGGTAAACTTTAAATTCCTCAGTTTGTGGTTCAATGGTCTTTTTTCAAGAAATGTGTGCCTTGGTCACTCATCAAGATCTTTGAACAACCAAACCTGGACAATATATATTCAAAGATGAATTTCACATATGTTTCTACGTTGTATTCCTTCATTGGTTGTGCCTCAACCCATCTTGTCAAATAATCAGTTGCAATGATTATATACCTCGCACCAATCTTCTTTCCTGGCAGACTAATAGGTACAACAAAGTCAATAGCTCATTTGTCAAAAGCCTGCAAAGTTACAGGTGGCACTAGTGGCATCTCAACTCTTCTAGATGGCTTTCCTATTCTTTGACATACATCACATGCTTGACATAATTCATTTGCATCCTTATGTACTGTGGGCCACTATAGTCCAGCTCTCAAGATCTTTTGCGCAGTGGATTTTCCTGCATAGTTACCACCTACGACTCCTCGATGAGCTTCTGAAGGAATACTCTATCATTCATGTTTAAGGATGTATCTACGCGGTACTTCATCGAATCCCAGTTTGTACAAATGTCTAGAATCAACGGAAAATCAGTTGCTCGAGACACCAACTCCTTCTTTTGCTTCATAGTCTACTTCGTGGGTGCCATCCCTGTGGCTAGAAAAAAAATAATATCTGCGAAGTGATCATCTGCGACTCTAATTACGAATAGATGTGCATCAGGCATGTTATCTTTGATACTTATGGGTTCTTCTCCTGTCTCTATCCTTGATAGATTATCAGGTCCAACATTCGATTTTCTTGGCTTCACTATAACTTCAAAGTCATAGTCCTAGAATAATAACAACCATTGACATATATTTCCTCCTAAAATAGGCTTATTCACCAAACATTTAAGCGTGGAGTGATCAATGAACATTTTGAAAATGTGCCCCCAACAAGTACTCCCTGAATTTGTGTAAAGCATACACCATAGTTAATCCCTCTCTTTCTGTCGTGCTATAGTTATTTTCCACGTTAGACAGTTTCCTTCTTGCAAATGTTATGGGATGATCAATTTCCCCTACTCCTGGTTGCGCTAGCGCTACACCTAATGGTATGTAATATGCATCAACATGTACATGGAACTCTTTCTTCCAAACCGGGAAAACTATAATAGGCGCAGTTACCATCTTCTCTTTTAGTACATACAAGTTCTTTTGGCACTCTTCTCTCCATTGAAAAGTCACAGCTTTCTTCGGTAATTTCTCCATCAATGTAGTTATCTGCAAGTACCCCTTTATAAACTTTTTGTAGTAGCCAATGTGTCCCAGTGTCGTGTGTAGTTATCTCACAGTTTTTTATGCTAGCAGGTTCACAATAACTGCGATCTTCACAGGATCCACCTTTAATCCATGTTTACAAACTACATATCCCAACAATATACCAAATGGTGCATAACAGATGCACTTCTTCAAGTTCAATGAGATATGACACTACCTATAGGTATCCAACATCAGCCTTAAGCTTGCCACATGCTTCTTTAATAGACCAAAGACTATCTAATCGTCAAAGTATACTTCTAGAAACTTTTGTATATATTCTTTGAAGGTTGCAATTACAACTCTGGAAAATATAGCAAGTGCATTCTTTAATCCAAAGGCATCATCGTGTAATGATAAGAGCCCCACTCTATCGTAAAATACATTTTATGTCTATCTTTCAGTGCAATTATGATCTGATGGTATCCTAAAAAGCCATATATGAAATAAAATGCCTCTTGTCCTCCTACATTGTCCAATAATTCATCTATAAATGGTGTAGGTAAGGGGTCATGCAGGCATGCATCATTCAATTTCCTTAAGTCAACACAAATTTTGATTTCCCCTTTTCCCTTCTTTTCCTGAATCACCATGGGACTTACCCATTCATACTCTTCGACATGTTCAATTATCCTAACTATTGATATTTTGCCTAATTATTCTTTCACCTTCTCCTTGTATTTTGGATTCAGTCTATAAGGTCAATGCTTGACAGGCATCACATCAAACTTCAGAGGAATCATCATAACTCCCAAATCTCCTAATATGCACTTCATATCTGAAAACTTAGTACGGAACAACTCCTGATATTCATGCAAGGGATCTGTTATTTTGTTGACTATGTCCTCATCCCAATAATCTCCTATTGTTGCGTACTCCTATTCAGCCTCCAACCCTATATCCACCTTCTTCATCTTCAATGGCTTTGTTATATCAGGAATCTCTGTCTCAAGTCCATTTAATTCATGATGACCTTTATATTCTTTGATGTAAATATTGTGAGGATCTTCATCCTCTTTCCTCTTTCCATGTCTATGGTCGGGTGGTGCATGGAAGTCCTAGATCTAGTTTCATTTTTCTTGTGGTAATAAAAATCTCTTTCCTATGGTATTGATAGGTAAATATGCTTATTGTTATGTGTTTTATATGGTTGTTTTCTGCTTAGCATCTATGATGTTTATATGTTGGTTATGAATGATTTTTATGATTGTCATGATCTTTGGCTCTTATCATGTTTTTACTTGTAAATGAATGAACGATGTATCTTATGTAAATTCATCTCTGAAGGTGCCATTAAGTTATGGGTCTTGACTTGGGCTCTGTGCCTAAAAAAGTGGCATAAATCCCAGAGTCGCAAGCACAACACTAGGGAAAAAAAATTCCCAGATGCTCGCTTGCCCTTGTTGTGGGAGCATTTGGAGTTGCCTAAACACACCCTAGTCCAAATCAAGGGGGCGTCTAGGGGTTTAATGTACTAACACTTTAGTTGGTCTCAGGGGCTGGTTACCTGAGTGGCTGGGATGGCTCTTGGGAGTTCTGTTGTTGATGTGGAAGGTCTATGTGATATGTTCCACCAATTCCACTTCCTTAATTGACACATAGGGGGTCGAATCATATCATTATAACTTCTCGTCACATGTTTACCTCGGTTGGTCCGTTACTTGGGTAGATGTGGGAGGAGGGTGTTACAGAGTGCTATCAGAGCATGGTTCACCCTCTAACTAGATGGGTTGTGTGTTGGTAATGTATTCATGTTGGTTTCATTTGTGTTTCTTGTGTTGTAAGATTGTGTGCTTGTTGCATTTGTATGGTATGGTATATGGTTCCAGTGAGGTTGCCATGGGAAGTTCATGGTGTTATTGGGGAGTGTGTCATCATGAGTGTATGGTTGATTATGCATTGTTTATGCATGTCAGTATTCACATGTGGTCGTGTATAGTGATGTGGTGGCTGTTTTCCATGCATGAGGTCATGGTATGTGTAGTTGATATGGTCATGCATTGATGACTAGACTGTAGCTAGTATGATGGTTATATGGTTATATGATTATGTGTTATATTTCTATACATCGTCATTATTATGTTATACATGTATTACGTTGATCATGTAGACAAGGTAACCTCCCCAAATTATGCTAAGGTATGTTGGTTTATTCTGATTTGGTTTAGCTGACATGATATACCTTGCAGGGAGAATATCAAATATTGTAGAAATTTTGAATAATATGACACTTATTCACAGAGATTATCCTGATTATACACTATTTGCGGAATCATGCATAATACATAACCTCCTCTACGTTGATCATCAATTTGAAAAATTAAAACATCAATCGCATGCGCACATTGAAGCATCAATCACACATACCAACACAGTATGTACCCGGGGAAAGCATACAACTGAAAACCCCCAACTATCTGTATATTATATTGATTGAGAACATGTAACAATACATAGTACAATACTCCTCGCAAGTACTTAGTACTATCTCCACCTGTTACACACAAACTAGCTCAGATCTGAATCAATCACAGGTTCAAATCTCCTCCGTTGCTTGCATTCCTCCACTGCGCAATCCTGCATGAGAATGGATGAGAATGGTTGAACCAAACTCATATTTCGCTTGTGTAACACTACGCAATCCTCATTGGCAATACTCAATCCATTGATTGTGCAAATCACATGCACAACTATAGTCGTAATTGACAGTTGTCTTGCCCTTTCACTCACCTCTAACACTTGTCTCCACTAAACTGTCCATGCACTGAGTTAACTGATGTATTCTTTAGTTTATGAGTTAATAATTAGTGAATTAATTAATAATTAATTCACACCACTCATCACTAGTGTATTTGTTAGTTAGACTAAATACAACTAGTTCAACTAAGTCAAATTGAACACAACTCCATCAACTCCTCATTCAACTCCACATAACTCAATCACTGAAGTTCTAACTGAAGTCCTTCATGCAATAACTCAACTAACCCATAAGAAAAGCATATTTCCTTCTGGCAGTTGCATGTGCCACATCTGTAGCTCGAACTGAAGTGCTCCAAGAGAATAAGATAATGTTTATAGTCCAAATATTATTAAGAGCTAATAATATTCGACTGTTCTATTTTTAGCCTAGCAGTCTAAAAATAGACTTCGCTCATATGTCTAAAAATAGAGGTCCATCTATTTTTACCAACTTAACCAATCATCCACAAATAACATCCTGCAACTCATAGACCATGATCCATATGTCTAAAAATATACATAGTCTAAAAATAGACTTTGCGCCAAAAATAGCCAGCAGGCCCACTTAGTGAAGGCGACTTCTTTTCACTAAGCTCCATCATCTTGTTGCATTTTCAACAAATATGACTAGCAAGATGGTAGACTACAGTTCCCTAGACTCTCTCTATGGATCATATGAATTGCAGACACACTGAGAAGCTTAAATGCATAAATAAGGAGTTGCAAGGCAGATAATGACGGAATTATACAGGCATAGAAGAAACAAGCATAGGTAAATGCAGTGACACTTCAAAGTTTGTTAGAATTGCAGCGACAGGGACCACTTCGAATCAACCATGAGTAGGAGGATAGAAGTAATGGGGCATATGGTAGCAGGTCTCATGGTGAGTACATGTTGGATGGAGAGGACATGATCAGAGATGGCAGGTCCTTGGATACTCTGGATAGGAGAGGTGATGGACGCAGGTACTATTCTAGTTTTGGTTCTGACAAGCATTATGATCGACATCATTATCATCCTTACTGGAGGAGTGACAGAGGATATTTTCCGGATGATTTTAAGAAAGTAAAGCTACCTACATTTGATGGAGAGATGAAGAAATCACAACATGCAGAGGCATGGTTTCTTGGTATGAAGAAGTTATTCAGGTTGAATGATTATTCACAGAATATGAAAGCCCGAATAACTACAATAAGTCTCAATGGTAAAGTAGATATTTGGTGGGAAAATGTGAAGAATTTCAGAGGTATTCATGAGGAGGACTTGACTTGGAGTGATTTTGAGAGGCTATTTTGAAAGAAGTATCTATTAGAGAGATACTTTGATGACGGGGCAAAATATTTCTATGAACTAAAGATGGGATCAATGGTAGATGAGGAGTACACTAGCAGGTTCTTAGATCTATTGAGGCATGTGCCTTACCTCAAGGAGGATAAGGCCAAGATTCAGGGATTCATTAGTGGATTATCGATTTCACTCAAAGACATGATTGAGTTCGACGAGCCTAGATCATTGGCGGAGGCCATTCACAAGCTAAAGCATTGTTATGAGCAATCAAAGCGCAAATCTAAGACTAAGCCGAACTAGAAAGGTAATGCAAAGAACAAAGGAAAACAGGATAAGAAGTGAACAAGCCCTCAAGGTATAGGTAATAAAGAGAATGTGGTGCCATATAAGAAGTTAAATGCTACTGATAGAGGACATGGACTTCGATCTAAGGAGTAGAATAAGGATGTAGACTGGAAGCATTTGTAGTGTTGGACTTGTGGAGGAGAGCATCGTACGAGAGATTGTCCACGACATTAGGGTGGTAGACTACATATCTATAGTGTTTAGGAGGCATAGATAGTGGGAGATGTTGGGTAGAGTATTCTTAGGATCTATGTAGCGTTGGACAACAGACAGGCAGACCATCAGGCGTCTATCATTGAGATGGACATTAAGCTTTGTGATGAAGTTGTTTCTATTTTGATAGACCCTCGATCTAATTATAGTTATGTTTATCTTGACCCAGTGGATAGGTGTGGTTTGAATAAAGAAGTGCATGCAAAGTCTTGGTTAGTGCAATTGGCTACAGGTACAAGGAAGAGAGTTCATCACTTGGTAAGAGCTTGTACATTTGATTTGAATGGTATTCTTCCCTCAATACATTTGAATGTATTGTCGTTGGGATCATACACTATGTTGTTGGGCATGGATTGGTAGTACCTTCATAGAACCAATGTAGATTGTTATGAAAAATCCATTGAGTGCTTGGATGGCAATGAGGAACAAAGATTCTTGCGGGGTAAGAAGAAAGCAACTGTAACACCCTCCTCCCACATCCACCCAAGTAACCATGCCAACCGAGGTAAACATGAGATGATAGGATACTATGATTAGATTTGACCTCATAGGTGGCCTTAAGGAAGTGGAATCGACAGAACATCACACACAGTCATCCAACATCATCAACAAAACCCTCAGAGGACAAGTCAGCCACTTAGACAACATTTCCCTGGGTCCCACTGTTGTTCTGGACCTCTTAGGCCATAGTCGCTCTCATGCTATGGGTAAGGGAGCGACAAGAGACCTAAAGTTGCTCTCATAGGCTTGCATCCCAGCGACTGTAGACTAAAGTTGGTAGTTTTGTGCCAATGGCCCCAGAATTTAAGCCAATTTTTCAGGCCTAGAGCCCAGGCCACTACCCAAAATGGAATGAAAGCTCAGAATCAAGTAAAGTACAAGGAAACAATGATGCAAAAGCAATAAGTTGATCAAAATATTAGCCAAACCCCTACTAGCCATGACATACATTTCATCAAACATATTGTCAACATGTAGCCTATAGGTGTAAACAACAGAATTAAGTGTAGGGATCTCATACTTATCTGAGAATCGTTATGAACCATTGTCCCCTAATGCAATTTTTCACCTTATCACTTATTAGGTCATAGATACCATATCCATTCAATTATAAGTAAAAACATGTTGAGATCCATACATAGATGCTGCCACAAAATGTGCATATAACCAACATAATAGGAATAAAAATACCATAAACATATCAGCCATCAAAATCCATATATATATATATATAAGTACATTTGCACATGGGAATCAAGGGAATGAATTTCTCATTACTTAATGAAATCAACCAACCAGAGATGGGACTACCACGTTCCACATAACCATAGAATGGCTGAGTCAAATCTCTCTTCAGCCATTCACCCCCATGCCATATTCCAAGCATGAATGTGGGACTCGATCCAAAAGAACTTAACCAGGGCATACCGAGGCTAAACCACCTCACCCTCATCAATAGAAACCAACTTTTACCGTAATCCATCTTGAATCACTAGGCCAACATAATGAACACATCATAACTGGTTTTACCTTGATCTCCACCCAATCAGTAGGCCAAACAAGAATGGATGCCACTGGATTTCTGCACCTACACCGTGAGGAATTTTTTTGTCTCCTAGTCTCTTAGGATTAATCGTAATCCAAATACAGATCACTAGGCCCTAAAACGAGACCCATTCTTCAGTCTTTACCGCATATCCCAAACCCAGGATTACTAGGCCCAATAGAGAGAAAACCACCTCTAAGATTTATCGTATAACCTACCATTGACCGACAAGGATTCCTAAGCCATCTGAGGAAACACAAACTCTGGCTTTACTGCAACCCACATTCCGGTTCAAGGGTTACCAGGCCATGTGTTCTATAATTTCGGAGATCCACCTCACTTAACTTCAAATCCATCTAGCAAACCATCTCAACCAAACATGAGAACCCCATCACACCATGGCTATCTGAAAATGGCAAGCTAGGCTGAAAAACATGGTTACACCAGGAAAAACCCATGCCATGATAGAAAAGAACCACATGTAATGCCATGCATGCCAAATATTGCAAGGAAAATACACATGCAAGTCGATACCTGCAACAAATCCTATTGTAGCTGCTTGATCCTACCTTTCCCTGCTTAATCCTTGCTTTCTCTTGTCTTCTTTGCCTTTCGTGCTCCCATGCAAAAGTGTTCTAAGAAAACTCTAAGTATCCAAGAGTAGAAGAGAGAGAATAATGGGAGTGCTCCAAAACTGAACTAACAAAAGGTTACCAATTGATCCTTAGAAGCCTTTTATGAATGAGGCCTATATTTTCTTCATTTTCCATTATTTTCCTTCATTTTCCTCCTCACATGCAACCTGTGACCTTTCACCTCCTTTTTCTCCTAATTTCCATTATTTTCATAAATAATTGTGCCAAAAATTCCATTTTGCCTTTCCAAAGCCTTAGCAATCACCTTTGCCAATTTCCTTAGCCATAAACAACCAAATGAAAACCCCCTAGGATGTCTTGCCCAACATTCATCTTGGAATAAGTGTCCCATTCATCCGTAGTTATTGTTTTTAAATTTTATTACATGGAATTTTTCACCAAGGTTGTTACAACAACATCAGTTAGAATGATGACAACTATGCAGGCCAAGTGTAGTCGCAGGAAAGGGTGTGTGTTATTTGTAGTGCACATTTCTAGTGACAAAGGTAAGGAAGTCAAGGATGTAGATGTTTTAGGCAAGTACCCAGTTCTACAACAATTTCAGGATGTATTTCCTCAAGATATTTCATAGTTTCCACCTCATGGGGAAGACTTTTCTATTGAGTTGGTGCTAGGGGCAACTTTGACATCAAAGGCACCTTATAGGATGAGCACTCCAGAGTTGCTAGAGTTGAAGTTGCAATTGAAGGAAATGTTGGACAAAGGATACATTAGGCCAAGTGTATCACCATGGGGCACACTGGTATTGTTTGTGAAAAAGAAGGATGGTACTCTTAGGTTGCGCATTGACTACAAATAGTTAAACAAAGTGACCATTAAGAACAAGCATCTGTTATCAAGGATTCATGACTTGTTCAATCAGCTGAAGGGAGCAGTAGTGTTCTTAAATATTGATTTGAGATCCGGATATCATCATATATGCATTAAAGAAGAAGACATCTACAAGACAAATTTTCGGACTAGGTATGGGCATTATGAGTTCATTGTAGTTCCATTTGGTTTAACTATTTCTACAACTACCTTTATGTGCTTGATGAATAGTGTGTTGCATACATATTTGGAAAAGTTTGTTATTATGTTCATTGATGATGTATTGGTATATTCAAAAAATAAAGAAGAGCATGTCGAGCATTTAACAACAATGTTGAGATTGTTGAGAGAGTATTGTAAGAACTCTGGACACCACATATCTCCACAATGGTATGATATTGTC
>APFE031259446.1:0-15915 GCA_000404065.3 Pinus taeda | reverse complement strand
TATTTGATAAATGGATGCAAATAGCACCAAAAATGGGCTCTAGATGCAAAAAAAGAAGTAAAAAAGGATGCTAATCACAGGATTTGTTGTAGTGAAAGGGGTACAAACCTGAATTATTATCAACAGCCCTCGCTGCCTATTCCTCCTTTTCATCAGCTTTTACCTGCACCATCTAACCCATTGCCTACGCAGGCACCACCATCATTAAACCTGCCTTGTCCTACCATGTTGCCTGTGCAACCCATAGCTAACCCCAATCATAATAAACAACCTCAACCTGTACAAAAAATAGAAGCACAGCCTTTTCCTACCTACATGATCACTATTATCCCAATAAACAAAATTTAATTGTGATCAGGGAAAATAGTCAATAAAGGGAAATTCACTGTCATTATTGAGGAAGAGGTCCCTCAAGAACAAACTGAAAATCACAATCAGCAAGAAAAATAAAAACAAAAACAAAAAGAAGAACCGAATGAACCTCCTTACTCGGAAATATTACTTGTTAAGAAAAAGGAAATTCCAATTAAATATGATTTAGAATCAGAATTAAGGAATGTTTGTATTAAAATTCCATTACTACAAGCTATTAGAGACATTCCTATCTACACTAAAATCATTAAATACCTTTGTATTAAGAAACCGGGAAGGAAAGGACATAAGAATCAAAATGTCAAAGTCATGAGTGAAATGTCCAGAATGATCTCAGACTTGCCATCAAAATATAATGACCCAAGAAATCCCATAGTGACTATTGAAATAAATGGAGTATCTTTACCGAATACCCTTGTAGATTTAGGATCAGCAATTAATGTAATGACTTTTGAAACCATGACATATTTATAGTTACAAGGGATCAAACCTACCCCTATTATCTTGGAATTGGAAGATAAATCCATTATCAAACCCATGGGAATCTTTGAAGATATAGCGATCACCATTGCTTCCTGGCAATATCCCACTGATTTCATTGTCATTTCTCCAAAGAAACTAGGACACCTTGTAGTGCTAGGGCCCCCTTGGTTAGCCAACTACAGATGTTGTGATAGAAGTGGAGAAATGGTCATTTATAATGGATTACATAATCAAACATTGTCAATTTTTCCCCCTGCTCAAACTGCTGTTGAAGTACCATTTTGGTTAGAAACTCCTTACGAAGATGAGGATTGTATGTTTCCTTTGTTATCATTAGAACAATCTAGAGGACTCCAGGAACAATCAGAAGATCATATTTTGGAGCATTTTTTATCTGACCGTTCTTATATTGATTACCCTATTTATTTTACTAGTTATCAACATGTTTTCAATAATGAGTTTCAGGAAGCTTTTCATCCAGCTATCTTTGCCTCATTCACAACGATAGAGGACACAATGAGCTGACTACTGAACTAGTTGAAATCAATGAAGGGAAAATTTTGTACATTGGTAATGAATTAAACGAAGAGCAGAGGCAGCAATTGTTGAGCATGGTTCAAGAGCAATCTGGAGCTTTCGCCTGGGACTATTTGGACATGAGGGGCATACACCTAGATACATGCATCCACCACATTTACACCAACGAGGAAATGAGACCAATCTGACAATCACAAAGACGCATGAACCCAACTTTGAAAAAGATTGTAAAAGAGGAATTGCAGAAGTTGTTGGCTGCATATTTTATCTATCCTATTTCAGATAGCAGGTGGGTGTCACCCTTGGTGGTGGTTCTAAAAAAGAATGGTAAGTGGTGCATATGTGTGGACTACAGGGAGATACATAAAGCTACTCTACAAGATTACTTTCCGCTCCCATTCATTGATCAAGTACTTGACACACTCTCAGGTAAGAAGTATTTTTCTTTTCTAGAAGGGTACAGTGGGTATAATCAGATTCAAATAGTTGAGGAAGACCAAGAGAAGACCACTTTCACTTGCCCTTGGGGTACTTATTCCTATCGAATCCTCCTTTTTGGCCTTTTTAACGACCCAGCTACCTTCCAGTGAGCTATCCTAGCCATTTTTTCTAATTTGATCCATGAATGTGTAGAAGTCTATATGGACGACTTCACCATATATGCAGATGATTTTTCCCAAGCTCTGGAAAATCTAGAAAAGGTATTGATTTAATGTCAAGAAGCCAATCTAGCCCTTAGCAGTAGTAAATGGAAGATGATGCAGACTAAGGGGATATTTTTGGGCCATCATGTTTCATTTGAAGGAATTAAAGTCTATCCAGCCAAGATTGAGGTAATCTCGCATATTTCCATTCCTAGTACACAAAAAGAGGTAAGAAGTTTCCTAGGACATGCAGGTTACTATCGTCGATTTATTGAGAATTTTACGAGAATCGCTGCATCTTTATTCAAATTATTAACTAAGGATGTTGACTTTATTTGGATTGATGATTGTCAACATGCTTTTCAGGTGTTAAAAGATAAATTGTCCACCGCTCCAATATTGAGGAGACCAAATTGGTCCTTGCCATTTAATATTTTCACCAATGCTTCAGACACCACACTTGGAGCAATTTTGGGACAAAGGGAAGATCACTCACCTTACGCTATTTATTTCGTTAGAAAGAATCTTTCCCCTGCTGAACTAAATTATACTGTCACTGAAAAGGAATTGTTAGCAGTTATTCATGCCATTAGAAAATTTAGGCATTACATCACCGTTTATGAGACTTTCGTCCATACCAATCATTCTGCCATTAGATTCCTGATGAAAAAACCTATCACTAATGGTAGGATCACTAGACGATTGTTGCTTTTACAAGAGTTTAATATAACTATGATCGATAGACCTGGGCGAGATAATTTGGTTGCTAATTTCTTGTCTCGAATGAATTTTATGTAAGAAAATGGACCAGATCCCGTGCCAGATGATTTTTTAGATGAGGAATTACTTTCTATATCCACCATTACTCCTTGGTTTGCCGATGTTGCCAACTACTTGGTATCGGGGAAATTGCCTCAAAATCTATCTACCAGGGAGAAACATAACATTATTCAGCAAAGTGCCAGCTACTCCTGGATAGGTGGGGACTTGTTCTACACCGAACCCGACTTGATCATGAGGAGATGTGTGTGGGAAAATGAGATGTTTGATGTATTGAAAGCCTGCCACAACAAGCCCTGTGGGGGGGCACTCTGCAGACAAAAGGACCGCATACAAAGTCCTTCGCATCGGGTATTATTGACCCTAGCTTTTCAAAAATGCTAAAAAGTTTGTGTCCAGTTGTGATGCATGTCAGAGGATGGGGAGGCCAATTTCTTCGGATGAGATTCCCCTTCAAACACAAATATCCATTGAGCCTTTTGAGAAATGGGCATTAGATTTTGTGGGACCTATCTCCCCTATGTCAAAGAAGAAGAAGTATATCTTAGTTTGCACTGACTATGTTACAAAGTGGGTGGAAGCCAAAGCTTTGTATGTTGCAACCGAGAAAGCAGTAGTGGAATTTCTTTTTGAAGATATCTTCACTCGATTTGGGGTACCACGGGAGATTTTTACCAACCAGGGCACGCAGTTCACATCAAAATTGGTCAAAACTCTCATTGAACAATACTGAATTAAACATCTGAAATCTACTCCTTATCACCCCCAAGAAAATGGGCAGGTGGAATCCACAAACAAAGTGTTAGAGTCCATCCTAACTAAGACCATTCAGTTGCATCATAGATATTGGGCTAACAAGTTATTGGAGGCATTATGGGCATATTTCATAACTTGGAGGAATGTGACAGGGCACACCCTGTATGAGTTAGTTTATGGTAAGCAAGTGCTGCTACAGATCGAATTCCAAGTGAAAACATTTCGAACAACCACTCAACTTGGGATGAACCTGAATGAAGCTCAAGAACAAAGGTTAATGCAGTTGAACGAACTGGATGATATTAGACAAGATGCATTTCACCGAAATATGTTGATGCAAGATCAGAGAGCTCGTTGGCATGATAAGTTTATTAAAAAGAATATTTTAGTTTGGGAGATTGGGCCTTCCTTTATGACAGTAAGTTTAAACACTTTAAAGGCAAATTCTCCACTCGGTGGTTAGGTCCCTATGAAGTGGACAAGGTTTTTGACAATGGTTCAGTTCGCATTAAAACTATTGATGGCAGTTAGACCTCCTTTGTAGTGCATGGCCACCGACTAAAAATTTATCACCAACCACTCTCCCGACAACAATTTTTGCATAAGGTAAGCAAAGATCCAGAGATGGAACTGGTGCATGAGAATGACCAGCCTCTTGCCGATTCATCCGGTTAGTTTCTTTTATTTATGTATATATAGAATACTCAGTGTGCTATCATTTTTATATATCTTTAGGTGTTTCTCCCCACAGCCCATGTAGAATAAAGGAGAAATTTGTCTTGGGTAAGTTTATTCCTTTAACCAGACTTGACATATAATATGGAAAATGAACCTTTTGGAGCCTTCTTTGGATGTTTTTAGACTCTCGAAAATTGAAATTCCCAAGCAGCGACTAATCCAAGCTCGTAAAATGACATGGGACAGTAGTAGTTTAGGGATTCCTTAAGTATAGATTTATTCTTTTCCAGACTCAAGGAAATAATTACGGAAAAGAAACCCCTTGGAGTCTTCTTTGGGTAGCTCAGACTCTCTAAATATGACAACCTCTAGCAATGGCTACTCTAGGCTCGTTAAAATAATAGAGTGGCAGTAGCTAGGGATTTGTTGGGAATAGAATTATTCTTTTCCAGGATCAGCAGAAGATTTACGGAAAAGAAAACCCCTTTGAGCTTTCTTTCTGGTCATTTAAAGCTCTCTAAATAAGAAATGCCTCAGGTAATTATCATTCTTGGTTAAAAATCCATCGGATGATAAACATGTTTTCTTTGTCTTCTGAAGAACAATAATCAACATGTTATATGGCATCGAGTAAAAGGATCTCGAAATTTTGTGTTCCATACTCTGAGTTTAGCAGTCTTTGTACCATACTATGTAAATTTCAAATCTACTATCACATTTGTGTTCTAGAAAAGCATTTTGGAAGCATGAATGGATTGTGTTTTCCTTGTATGAGGATGTTTCACAATTAGTACTCATTCCTACCATCAGTTAAGGATGATTATTTATACTGATTGATATACACAAGGACTAATTCACAGGATTTGTACTCAACCTGTAAAAATTAAAGATCCTGCCATTGAACTTCATTTCTAGAATATTGATCGCAGTTGCAGCTTGAACATTATCCTTATTGGCATCATTTTTTTCAATACCTGGGTGCTACATCAAAACAAGGAAATCTCCACAAAATCAATATTATTTTAAGTAGCTCAGGTATGCACTTTAATTTGCTTTAATTTTATCAATGAATAGTTAAATTGCATGCTATATGAATGCACCTCTAAACCTATCCCTCATTTCAATTTCGCTCCTAATCCTATCTATATATCCCTAAGCTTTCCATCTCCTAATTCCACATCACCTACATTCCTACCACGTTGTGTAATGATACGCTTCGTTGTCCTCTCTTTGCCATCACCTTATGTTGTCTCTCAGCAATCATGAGTATGGGTGTGCCAACTCTCATTCGGTCATGTTGATAACACTCTACACCAGTTACATAAGGGTCAATTATCATTATGCTATCAGTATCACACTTCTGATTAATCGTGATAACTATGTTGTCATTCACCCAAGTTCTGAAATATGAGGGACATTTGAGACCAAGGTTACAAAGTCATTGAGCAACAGAGAGGCAACAGATAATCAACAAGAGTGAAATTGTAATTGAATGAAGGTGCCAAGAAATATGGGAGTTGATGGCCATGAACCCACCTCCAGCCAGTTCGTGCATAATCCTGAGTATCAGCAGTGCTGCAGCATTGTGGAAGAGAAAGGATGGACGACTTTTCTGCATAAATTCCAAGGTTACAAAGATCAAGTCGCCTTGGAGTTTGTGCAAATTTTTGATGGGGAGCATGTTTAGGTTGGAAATTTAAGTTACAGAGGAGTCAGTGAGCAGAGTCATTGAGCTACCAGCGAAGGGCGAACTATTCTTTAAGGGAGGGAAATTGAATATTCTAAACTATGCCATGTTTTTGAAGCCCGCTTACAGGTCTCTCAGCTAGGCGAAGGGAGTATTACAGAGTTGCATAGAGGAACAATGGAACCCACTGCTCACAATGTTACAACACTTCATAACTTGTGAGGGAAGGTATGCGGTCATTTTCCTCTATCACATTCAGTTGATGACTCATTTCACAGAAGACAAGCAGTTAAATATTCCCCACTTCTTGAAGCTAATTTTGCATAAAATGGCCCGAGGGGTAAAGTCCCAGAGTAGGAAGCCTGAGACGGCGTTGTATCACCATAGCCTCATTAAAATTCTACTAGTCACTGAGCTCCGAAAAAGAAATAGGTCATGGGAATATTTCTTAGTTGGGAACTTTCCTGGGCAGGAAACTCAAACAAAAGGATGACAACGAATAGTGGGTCGATCACTGAAGCAAAAATATGCTACTCCTGTGTCTAAATCCCAATCAACACCTGCCTCTCCTACCCATTCTCCCATTCCTATTCATGAAACCCCCAAGGCAACTGGTAAATCCTTAAAAGATGGAGAAGATTCGGTTTCTGTGAAAACCTAAGTGGGCATGGGACAAAAAGGGAAAAGAAATAGAGTTGAGTTGGACCAACCTAAGTCAAGCCCCATGATAGAAGACGAAGCAGTAGAGCCCCATTCGAAACCTCCCCAAATTTCCGAGAGTGCCAAACCCAAGAAAAAATGCAGGTAAGCCCTTCTCCCCATCAATAAACCCTTGACTTCTCCAGCTAAAACCTCTGCTCAGGGCTGACGAAGAACCCGTAGTATGGCTCAAGCCCAGAAATCCTGGCTAAGGGTGCAAGTTTCAATCGCGTCTACATTTCTTCCTCCCTTGATTTTGATACACAGAAGTTCGAAGTGTCCTTTGAAAAAGTCCCCATGACCACATCTGAAGGAAATATCCCTGTGGATATTGCATGGGACTTAGAAACCTTATCTCCCGTTCGGCCATCACTAAGCAAGAGTTCTACTAAGGAAAGTCAGTGTCTTTATTTTCCAAGAGGAAGCATTGGGAAATTGCCTGAAGGCAGTGCATCTCAGCAGTCGACAACACCCACTAGGGCTCCCACTTTTGATGCAGAGGAAAATCTGAAGATTCGACTTGTCAAACTGATAAAGATGATTGTTAAACTCGAAGAGAAAGCTAATAAGTATAAGGTCTTATTTCATTATGTTAGGGAGGTCAACCACAAGGTGAGAGACTCCAATCTGAGGTTGTATGTGCACAATGATGAACTGAAGAGGAAGAATAGGTAGTTTTTGCATTGGAAAGCATCGAGGTATAGGCCCACTAAAAAGTTGAGTGCACAAGGGTTAGCCCTCCAATTCAAGAAATGTTCCCCACCGGTTAAACATGGGATAGAAATTTTGGTTAAAATTGTTGGTCTTTGACCACAGTTCCTCTTATTTGGCACACTTTTCCTTTTGGCTGATGTAATATATGCATGAGGACATGCATCCAAATAAGCATGGGAGGATGTTGGTGACCTGTTTTGTCCCCAATTTCACTATTCCCCACCTCCATTTTTTTCATTTTTGTACTCCTATACCTACTCACTCTCCTATCACTTTCATTGTCCTAAAACTGTCAAAACCCTGACATGAGGTAAAGCATTTCATTTGTATCATTTTACTATTTATTGGTTAAGTTTGAAGTGAATTTAAGTTGTTCCTAATGAGCTAACTAATCAATATGATTGAGTGTGAGTATTGTAGCAGCATGAGCAGGTTAAGATCAAGGGAGTGCTTGTCCACAAGCCATGTTCTACCATTTATGTATTTAACAACCACTTCAGGATCGATACTCGATGCTATAAAGGATGCATAAGCCTCATGCTTTTAGATGATCGGGCCACCTACAACTGTGATCGAACGAATTCAATATCTGCCATGATGGAGATCTTCACCATCCTCGTTGAACTAAGCCTATGCCAATATTGGGATTAGTTAAGGGTTTGTTATGCTAAGAAGAAGAGGGGCGTTCCAGCGATTTGATTTGAAAGATTAATTTATCTGAATCGTTGGACATGTTATGTATGGTATATTATTGTTTTAAACTCAAACCGATGCATATAAATGCCTGATTTGTAATAGCTAGGAGTTAGTTAGCTAAAGAGAATGTTGTCATTGCAAAACTATCATTGAAGTATTGTTTCAAGACATATTGTTTATAAATTGAAGATTGTTATTATGGCCATGTGTTAAGCTCAGATCGATTCACTTAATGGTTTGCTGTGAGTTCTTGAATTAAATGTGTTAAGCTCTTCTTTTTCTATAAGTATTTAAGCTTCCCCAGGTGTGATCAGGCCCACCATCATCTGGGAATAGCTGTGTATTAGTTTTTAGGAAACATAGTTGTATGTCAATTCATCATAACTAGTTTTCAATTGCTTATGGTTTGTCTGTTAAATCTTTTATACATTACGTGAAGATTTGCATTGGCTTGGAACGATTTTAGTGTGTTGACCTTGTATTTACTTTCAAACCCATCGATTCAGCAATCTAAATGCGCAGCTCTTGTGTGAATCACAAAGATTTGTGTGCCTACCTTTGATACAGAGTCATGCTCTATTTTCCCCAAAACAATGAGTTATATTTTGTCTTAATTGTGATGTTTGTAGTCATCTGGACACTCGTTCAATTGTGTTGTGAGTCGAATGCATGTGATGAGTTGGTCCATTTTTGAAAACGCAGAACGCAATCTTCGTATGCTGACGTTGATGTAATTCATTGTTGCAGCAAGGTTGATATCATGCGGATTTCGTTGTGTAGAATAGGAAGCTTGATTGATAGTGTGCATTGAGTGAATTTTAGTTAATTACAAATAGAAATTGCATTGCTTATTTTTCATTATCAAATCGTTTGATTTTTCTTTAGTCATTTTCATGAATGTGTTTTACCATAGGAGCATTTCTTTACAACTGTCGATTGAAATAGCTTAAATTATCATAGGATAATTTAGTCTTGTTTCTTATTTAATTGATGAAGAATTGATTCTTATTTTCTTTAATGAAGTTTGCATATTGCTTTCGAATGAGTGATTTAAGTTGCAGTATGATTCCTCTTACCTTGTTTTGAGTGATTGAATGCAATCATAGAGTAAGTTTATATTCCAGTATTGTAGTCCAGGATTTGATAACTTAGATACTTTTGGTTGAGATCTTATCCCTGTAGTGTTAGCTCACAATCATTTCAAGTACCGTCATGAAGTGTTTTCATTTTAAGAAGCAGTGTGACTTGTGTGAATTAGAAGTAACAGTTTAGGATTTGATTTCAGAAACTTAGATTAGTATCTTTATTCTGTTTCATTACGGAGGTGTTTGATTTCAAAGGTTTGCATTCTCGCTTCAGTTTTGTAGTTAAGGTGAATTTCATTTAGGTTTTCAGTTTCAGTCAATTAGAATAAACATAGAGTGGATTGAGTTCAATGCTTTCACTTTTCTTATAAGATGAATACTTAAGTAGTCATTTTGTACTTAACGATAAGAAGGAAATCATATACTCTACATTTAAATCTTGCACCAAAACGTAGTACAACTCATGTTTACAAATCTGGGTTGACAATTAATTGTAAGAGGTTTAACCATTAATTAAAACCCCAAATAGACATGTTGAAGTTTTTACTCTAATTGTTTCTTTCCAATCCAAGAGAAACATAAATAAATTGGCTTGTAATCTAATTTCAAGTCCCACAACTGATCTCCAATCAAAACTTCCTCCATTTTCTCACAAAAAGCATGCGAGAAAATTACATAATCTACCACACTTGCTCCATTGTAAGTATTGCAAGCAAAATTATCGGACTTTGCCCATCTAGTCAAGCCATTACAAATGACTAAATCAAAGGCCTCACATAGAGTAAGCAATTGTTCACCAAAGAGATTATAGCCCTTGTCCTCTGAAATTCTTTCCCATAGATGATTACTTTCTTCTATAAGCCAAATAGGGTCACAATCATCTTTATTACAAAGAATGCTAGCTTGCTCACTTGCAGTCCTAGCATTGAAATCACCCAATATAAGGACTTCATCTAGCTACAAATATGTTGCAATATCCGCTTTTAAGGCTGCAAATGGATCTTTGTGGTCAAGCCCTCTACCTTTGTAGATTTTTGAAACCTACAGCACAAAATAGAATGTTGCATTTCTGATGTGGTTTCCATTTTCTGATATTTTAAACCAAATGAATTTCTTATTTGAGTCTTCTTTTTCTAACTGAATGAGACGACTTTCTTTATCCCTTACTGAAACCATGATACCCCCGTGCCCTTTTCCATTCCCTGCTGCCTTGTTCCCTACTGCCATCTTCCAATATCCTTCAAGTAGAGGTGTCTTGCACCCTTCATGCTCATGTGTTTCTATGAGGCAAATTATGTCTCTGTCTTCCACAATAGGACCTAACCCAGGTCCTCGTCTCCATGGGTAACCTCTGCAGTTCCAACAAACTAATCTTAAGGAAACCTGGGTATGGATTGATTGCTATTTATTTTGACATGAAAGACTCACATTTGAGACTTTGTCCCTTCTTTCCCATACTGACCTTGCTTTTTGATTTCTTGTTGAAGAGTTTGTTGCCTCTTCTTTATTACCATCTTGCTGCTTTGTTTTTGAAGGAGGTCCAAATCGCGCTATCACAGCTTTGCCTTTATAAATCCATGCTCTCTTTCCTTCATCTCTTGCTGCCCTAACCTTTAAAATTTCCTCCCTTCTTTCCTCCTGTTGTTTTATAGTCAAATCTTTTTCTAGGAAAAAACGAGAACTCCTCAAGAGATGTTTCTTGCTTAGAATGATATATTTATCGCGCAAGCTAGGCATAATGACTTTTATGGGCCTAGCACTCTCCTTGTTAAACTTACCCACCCTCCATGCTTAGCATATTTGTCCTTGCCATAGCAACTTATCTTTTAATAAGTCTCTTGCAAGGTTAAGAGTACATTCATTTTTCCCATAGTCTTTCACCCCTTTAATAATTATGTTTGTTGCCCTATTTTGTCTTTCCTTGCCTTCACTATATTGCATGTTGTCAACCTGAATATTTGTTTCTCCTTCCTTATTAGCATAATTGCTAATAACTTGAACCCACATTTTGGAAGCTTTGGTGGAATATCCTTTTGTTTCTTCTCTGGCGTTCTCTTCATGGTTTTTTATTAGGGCAATCATTTTCCCTTTATTCTGGGATGATTTCACATTCACCACCTCTGTACTTTCCACTACATATTTCTTTATGTTTTTCACATCCACCTTCATGCGTTGTCATTTTGTCTTCCCTACCAGGAGAGCTTTCTGTAGCAATATCACTTGTTCTTTTAAAACTTTATTGCTTTTTGCTAAAGCCTTGTTCTCAGTTGTTATTATATGTTATGATCTCTTTCCTGCCCTTTAGCTTCTAAAACCTCCAACCTTTGTTTTGCATTTAACAATTCTTTCACATAAAGATCAGATGACCACGTGAGAGGTGTGGATGTGGGACTATATAAGGCAGAATCATCAATGACTTTTCCTTCAGACTTCTTGTTGCCACGTGCATGTAGAGGAGACTTGTTTGACTGCTTTTTGCGAAGGGCTTGAGTACTTTTCTTTTTAGACTATTTCTTCCTTGTTTGCTCCCATTTTAGATAGGTTATTCTTCATTTTAAAATGCTCTAATATTGTTTGGCATTGACCCAAACCCACTTCCCAGCTTTGGCAGATGAGACAATTTTCACTTGTCCTAAATAATTTGTCTCCACATATTCCGAAATTTCTTATTCCTTTGTCATGTTTGAATGCATTTGTTGTCCAACCTATTTCGAGAAATATGTAGGTCTATAAAATGTTAAAACACTTCGAGTTTACCATTACAATGTTGTTGTAGCGGGCTCTCCGAAATTCGTCGTCTACGAATTAGACATGGGTGGGGGAAGCCATTGAATGTGCAGCCTCCATACCTTAGCATAGTAATCATATTGTTGATCGGCGGGAAATATGAAAATGGAAGGAGTATTGACATGTCCACTTGCCTTCCTTGCCCTCAAATAGATGCCCTCAAACAAATCGTCATGATCGTCCCTCCCTGATTCCGTTCTGTTCAGTATGCATCCCCAATTCTGAGTCTTTAGAATAGTAATATCTGTAACATATATTAAAGATTGAATATTTTGAGGATTTTACTGATAATTTGTCATCAAAGCTAAAGCATGCAGGAACTTAAATATAGAACAATGATAAGTGGTAAAAATATTTTAAAAAAAATACAATTATTAAAGTATGTTTCGTGATACTTGGTACCTGATACTTAAATAGAGGGACAAAGTATTGACTAGCTTGATACTTTGACACTATACAAGTATCCCTTGCACACAAAATAGAGTGTTAGGGTGTTTAATCCAAAGCTTTTCTCCATATTTTCTCTTTTTTTCCTTAAATTACAATTATCAAATATTTACATAAATTTTGTTTTCCCACCATCAAAATGGTGTTTATTTCACCTTATATTAAAGCAAAAGCAATGAACCATCTTTGTGATGAAATAAATAAATAAACCAATGAAAGTTATTATATATTTATATTATCAAATATAAATATATCAAAGTTATATTATCAAAATTATTATATATTTATATTTAATTAAATTAATTTTCCAGTGACTTTTGCAAACAAAATGGGGTGTTTACGTGAAGTTTATCTCCGTATTTTATTGTTTTTTTTAATTAAAATTATCAAATATTTACTTGGATTTTATGGATTTTGTTTTACCAATTTCATGTTTTATTTCAATTCATATTAATTCAATGAATCATTTTTTACACAAAATAGGGTGGTGTTTAAGTCAAAGTTTATCTCTATATTTTATTGTCTATTTTTTTTGTTTAATTAAAATTATCAAATATTTATATGGATTTTGTGGATTTTGTTTCACCAATCTTATGTTTTATGAATCATTTTTGTGATGAAATAAATAAACTTACAGAAGCTATTATATATTTACATTACACTAAATTGAAGTTCAAACTCTAACATTAATCCATATTATGTTATTAATTTTTTTTTATAAAAGTAATTTTTTTTTCAACGTAACATAAGTGTGATGTGTAATTTAAATTGTTTCTTCGTGTGGCTTTTCGACTGTTAGCCAGCTTGTCATTGAGAGAACAACATTATCTCCTCCATAAAGCCCATCGCATTCAATGCTTAACTATTTATTTATCATTTCTCATCACTACCAAACCAATATTTTCTCAACAAAATTATCTTCCCTAGTGATATAATCCATTCCGTTCATGCTAGGACCTTTGCTCATCTATTCACCTTACAACCTTTTGCATTGTACTTTTTGGATATATTACTTTCACTTCACGTTGAAGATTCTTCCACTAGTATAAAAAACAAATCTAGTGGAAAAGCAAATCTTTATATGGAGAGGTGAAGAGAATCACCAAAATACTTATCCTAAATCATTTAGCTCATAACTCTCCCTACTCATCAAGAAATCTTCAGTCCTTTTGAAGGTTTCTTCAAGCCTGCATGTTCAACATCAATGGCAGTTTTGAGTTAAAGTAATGGAAAAAACTATAAAAACTCCTAATTGAACTAGGAAGGTGTTCACAAAGCCATGCTTCCTCCTATCAAATGTGTTAGATGTATCTATAGATAGAATGTGTTAAATGTGATTGCAACTAGAGGGAAACATACCTTTAAAATAGAAGTGTCCAACTATTTCTCTTCATATCACTGTTTAATTGTTTCTCTCCATATTGCATCTTCCTACAACTTCTGAACCCACCAACATCAAAGTATCAAAATAAAAAGATTGGCATACAAACTTTGCATGCTTAAATAAAATGCATAAGACAAATATGAAAATAATGAGAATATTAATAGATATATAAATAAGTAGAACTAATTTGTAGTGGTTTCTTTTCAAATTAATTTTCTTTCTACCTTATATTTCCTCTTGTATATGTACTAATATTTCCTATTGTATATGTTTAGAATGACAATTTGTGCTAGACACATTATGTCCAACAAATTCTGTTATTGAATTTCCATCAGTGTAATTTCTACTCGCTACTCTCAACAAACTGTATTTATACCCGATATGGACATGACCCATAATAATCATATCTACTACACTTGAGTTTATCTTTACAAAGAATAGTTAATCATAAATGACAAGTTATTCAACTAGTGCACCAGTCAAGAGCTTAAGAAACCTCAATATAAGGTTCAATATATTAGACATGTGCATGTTTTGAATATAAAACTCCTCTTTAAAATCTATAAATGAAATCCTAAAGGAGATGTAATGTCCCCAACCTCCCGCCAGGCAACACTACGTAACCTCATCCATAAATTCACCAATATTATTACAGAAGCTCGTCCTTAATAATTTCCATTACCCTTTACTTATGGCTAGAGCTCATTGTAATTCAACCACCTGGGTGTTAACCCCAACTTTGAATTCATTGAACATGTATAATTAACAATCAATCATCACAGTACTTCATCCACTGAATTTTACACAGCTTTAGGCTTTTTATACGAGTCATAATACAACGTATACTTAATAATTACATTTAGCACCCAAAATCCCTAATTAGCAAGAATTCGTAAACACAATACCAATTCGCACTCAACATCTAGTGTTTACATTACAAAAAAGCATTCAATTGTAAGAGATGGCACACAAATACATTGCAGAGTGAATTACATAATTAATTAACAACGTTTAACAAATAACCCCAAATCTAGGGTTTAAACCATTGAACTCAATATTCATATATCATAACACATAATTAAGAGAATAATACACATAAAGATGATCACTTATCTGTAATGGAAAACCAACTGGCTATGGGCTCTCCATGTTCCACCCAGCCATATACTTGATGTTTTATGAGCTCAATTGTTGGGTCACCCTTGAGCTGGTACGACAATTCCGAAGGCATTAGTAATTGGAAATATCCACACATCTATGGCTAAGGTTCCAACCCAACATTCACACTACTCTAGGGCTCTAGGCACCCTCCATGATAATTACCAAGGTACCAACCCAACAATCGTGTTGCTTCAAGGCTTCAGGCACCCTTCAGGCCATAAACCGACATTCAGTTCACAGTAGAACTCCATGGCCGCCAAGCCATAAATAATGCCGAAAAGCTCTCAAAGCATCAGGCTCCAGGAGCCAGCATAGGGACTCCCATCATAACAAGATGCATCCATACGACACAATTAACTTAATAACCACACCTCGGCTAGTTGAGAGACCAACCCTAAGACTCACTAGCCCTTAGTTAGTCTCAGAGTCCACCCCAGGACTCACTGTCTAATCCCCCCTCTAGCCATCATTGGCTGAATAATGAATAATGAGTAATAATCCCTTTTTATAACTGCTTTTTCTTAACTAACCAAGTAGCACTCACTAGAGCCACATGGGCCCCAAGGTGCACCTTTCACCGAAAGGTCACAATTGTTATCTTTTTCTGTGGAGTTGCGCCCCCATACTCCTTTCATGGAGTGGGATCTGCAACTAACCTTATTTTATTATTATTATTTATAATATTTTACTACATCAGTTACAATTCAAGCTCTAAGGCCTCACAACCTTTACAGGCTTATAAATATCTAGGCACATTGACCCCACAATATATTTAATTTCATTACATGGGCACACATGCCTCATATATCATTTTGGCTCACCAACCTAAATAATAATATTTAATTACAATATGAACGATGGGGGTATTACATTCCTCCCCCCTTATTTTATGCACCATCCTCAGTGCATGATATATCTTCAATTCGTATATGCCACCACAGACTCTCGCAATCCATGTCCTCTTCCTTGGCTTCCTCATGGGCTTCCTCCATACTTTTGGTGCCC
>APFE031259445.1:0-13376 GCA_000404065.3 Pinus taeda | reverse complement strand
CAAATATGTGTCTTTCTCGAATGACTTGGATTCATTGAGAGACCTTCTTATAAGGGTCTTGCATGTTGCATGCATTGAGCTTTGGGAGCTCTCAGGGGGCGTGGGGTACTTACTGGAGAAACATATGACCACAGGGCAACTCACCCTCACCTGGTGGTGCACTATGGAACAGGATGATTAGTTCTCGTGTGGGCCAGGATGATTTGTTCTCCGTGGTGACTATGGAATAGGATGATTAGTTCTCCTGTGGGCCAGGATGATTTGTTCTTTGTGGCAACTATGGAAAAGGATGATTAGTTCTCCTGTGGGCGAGGATGATTAGTTCTCTGTGGCATCCACTGACAAGATGATTCATTCTCCTGTGGACAGGATGATTAGTTCTCCTGTCAAGGCATCATACCCATGCAATCTGGGACTAATGGGAAATACCTCTCATCTGATCAATCAGTAGGGAAATGAGGATAGGGACCATAATAGTACTATCGATGGATGCATCGTTGTATCTACTGTACTCCCTATGCTAGGATGACCTCCATTGATCTGGGATCAGTATGAGTGGTTTGCGACACTCTCCTGTGACATTGATCTGGGATTAATGAAACTGATATGGGATCAGTACGAGTGGTTTGAAACACTCTCTTGTAACATTGATTTGGGATCAATGAAACTGATTTGGGATCAGTATGAGTGGTTTGAGGGACTCTCTTCTGACATTGATTTGGGATCAATGAAACTGATCTGGGATCAGTATGAGTGGTTTGACACTCTCTTGTGATATTGATCTGGGATCAATAGAACTGACTTTGGGTCAATAAGAGTGATGTGACACACTCTCTTTAGATGAAACTAACTTTGGGTCAGTAGAGAATGGTATGAGACATTCTCGATCAATTCTTCTTCATGGTTCAGCAGAGTAGAGCTCAGCAAAACAAAGCAGAGTATAGCAGAGTAGAGCTCATTAGATCAGAGAAAAGCAGAGTAGTACAGGGTACTCATGGCAGAGATAGTACAGTTAGACATATGGATCAACGGATGGAGTTCTCCCTAGTTGAGAGGGAGTGTTAAAATTGGAAACTAGGGCCAAAATCCATGTGGGTAATCTTATTTATAGTAGTTGATGTTTTTCTTAGATCCCACTCATCAAGAGGTGTAGGATTGATCTAAATATCATCCAATTCCGATAAGTATTCATGGAGTTATGAATTTATTTGCGTTATAAGACAATTCATCAATGTTGACCAGCAACCAAATAAACCACACATGTGCTCAACGTTTTACTATAAATAGAAGTGGCCTTCAATTCATTTCAACACACTCAGGATCTCTTCCTCTCTCTACTTGTCTTTGGGTTTTAGTAGGAGGAGAGATCCTAAGCAATAACGTTTCCCTAATCTAGAGGGTAGAAAGTCGGAAAAGCTAAAAAAGATGAAACTGCTAGAAGAGCCAGAAATGCCAGAAATGCTGGAACTGCTAGAAAATTCGGAACTACGGGAAAGGCATAGCTACTGGAACTTCCAAAAAATCTAGAACTTCCAAAAAAGCAGAAATTTCCAGAAATGCTGGAACTGCCAGAAAGGCTGAAAAATTCAGAACTACTAGAAAAGCTAGAACTGCGAGAAAAGCGAGAACCACCGAAAAAGCTGGAAACGCTGAAAAAGCCAGAACTACCAAAATTGCCAAAAAAGCCAAAACTATTGGAAAATCCGAAACTGCCGGAAAAGATGGAAATGCCGGAAAAGTCGAAACTGCCAGAAAAGCAAGAAAAGATGGAAATGTCGAAACTACTGGAACTGCTGGAAAAGCGAAAACTACCGGAAAAGCTAGAACTGTTGGGACTACCAGAACTAATGTGAACAACTGGAACTGCTAGAACTACCGGCAACAGCTGGAACTGCCAGAATTAGCGAGAACTTCCAAAATAGCCAGAGCATCTATCTTCGAAGGAGAGCAACATGCTGGGGACAAAAAGCAAGCAAGGTGCAGCCAACACATAGGTCAGGATGGAAACATGGTGCAACAATGGAACACAATGTAGTACAGTGATTGGTACAGTCATGATTAATGAAGCGTGATGAGATGCAACATAGTGATGATGGTTGAAACATGGTGCAACGTGGTGAGGTGTAGCATGATTACAAAATGCAGCACAATAATAGGTGACAAAATCACCTTGGAGAATTACTTGAAGCAATATGTCTTCAACTGATCTCATGTATCATCTTCTTAGAGATGATCTATGCTCTTATCCAGATAAGTCAAAGTGATGACTTTTGTTGTAAATGTACTATCTCTCTCTCTCTCTCTTTGTTGAACTATTGAAGAACATATAAGAAGAATTGATCAAGGGTTTCCCCAAATTAGGGTTTGTCCTTTTCTAGTGCGACATCTTGTGTTCTCTTGTCTTGGCTTGTCCTCTCTGATTTATGTTTATGTTCCATCTGTAGTTTACTTTAATGCTGATGTGATTGCTAATCTCGAAACATTATGGAGGTAACTGTGAAAATTGAAATAAATTGCTCTAATCATAGAACATACCTAAACTTAATAGGGTTCAATCCTCTCGTGTAAGGATTTCATCTTGAGTGTATTATAACCGAGCCTTTATTCGATGGTGAAAGGTATGATCCACTAAGGTTGGAACTTCGTGTGTTTTCCCTTTTCTTCATGTGGTTTATCCCACTTCAGTACTAGGTCACCCACACCAAAAATATTTTCTCTTGTTGATTTTTTATCAAACCAGTGTTTCACATGGTTTTGGTGACCAAAAAACATCTCTTTCAAATTGATCCTTTCTTCCTCGAGTTTGAGTAAAGTGTCTATCTTGCTCTGAACGAAAGGCAAGGTCTACCTTGTGACTCTTAAGAGAGTTGCAAGGCTGGAAGATACATGTTCGGGAGAAATATAACTTATTTACCATAAACCAGAGATAGTGAGGTATTTAGGGAAGGCTTAGGAGTTACACAGTCAACCCATAATGCATTGGTCAATGCACTATACTAGTTCCTTTTCTCATAGAAGATGGGTTTCTTGATTATGTAGATAATACTTTTATTTGTCGATTCAACCGAACCATTTTCCCGTAGGTAATAATTATATTCATGTTTTAATACAATCTCATTTCCTAATGCTAATTCAGAAATTTTAAATGATGAAAATTAAATCACATTATCAAAGACAAGTGATGTTGGAATGCCAAACCTGGTTATAATATTATGTTGCAAAAAGTGGATGACTTCCTAGTCATTTACTTCTCTCAAGGGAACTGCTTCTGACGACCTAGTGAAATAGCCTGTCATTGTTGGAATATATGAGTGTTTCTTTGATGAATGAGGATAAAATTATCCAATAACATCTAGGCCACAATGTTGGAAAGGTTCCTCAACTGCTACTAGTAGTAGTGGGGTGACTGACCTCTGATCTCAGTTGATGCACCTTTGACGAGCTAGGCACTTGTGAATATAAGTGTGAGCATATTTGAATAACATGGGCCAATAATAACCAACCCTCATAAATTTATGCTGTATAATGTCTCTCGCATAGTGACCACATGCTTATCCATTGTAAAAGTCTTTGAGTACCTTCTTTGTGTCCTGTGGCTCAAGGAATCTTAACAAAACAATGTTGTGGTTCTTTCTGAAAATCCCTCCATGAATTAATTAGTAAGATAGAGATTTTAAGTGGATTTCCCTATTCTATTTATTTGATAGGTGCACGGGAAAGGTTCCATGCTCTATAAATTGTTGTATGTTATCATACCATGGCGCTATAGACGTGGATTGGGGGACATGTTAATTTCTATTTCCTACTCCCACCATAAAATATGTTGCTTAGGAGAATCTCTTGCTTTAGTTGCTAGCTTACAAAGGCCATAACCATTTATGGTATGAACTCGTTTGAACTCCAAATCATATTCTTGTAAGGAGGTCATCCAATTTTCCCTCTTCTCACACAGCTCCTGCTGCACGAACAATGTTCTTACTTTTGGACGAGGTACAAATACGATATTGTGAGCTTTTAAAATATAAGGCCTGAAATACTTAAGTTCCTTGTATACAACATATGCTTGTTTGTTGATGGTAGGGTAACTTAATTCTTGCCCTTTTAGGCTGGAACTCATAAAAGAAATAGGCTACTCATTTAACTCAACATCCTTTTGAGTCAATATAGACGCAATCAACAAGTTCAAAGAGAAGGTATAAAGTGAGAAGTATTTGCCATAGTATGGACTGAATGATGCAAGTGCATCAACAGTTTGCTGATTTATTTGAGAGAAAGCATCCTTTTCCCATTTATCCCATTTATATGTTACATATTTCTTAATCCTCTCCTATATAGTCTTAACTATCTAAGTGTAATCATAGATTATATTTCTTAGGAAATTTATCTTTGCTAAGAAAGACTACATAGCCTTCTTATTCACTGGAAATGGGATCTATCTAATGAATATGACTCTCTCAAGGTAAATTTTAATTCCACTCTTTGCAATGATGTGCCATAAGAGAGTCCCTTTAGACACACCGAAAATATTTTTCTTGGGATTATGAGAAATCCCATACTTTCAACACCTCTCAAATATCTATTTTAGATGATGTACATGATTTTATATTCTCTTTGAAAACATAGTAACATCATCTAAATAAACAACTACGGTATGACCAATAAGGCCATGGAAATAAATGTCCATTTCTCTTTGGAAAGTGGCACCAACACTCCTAAGTTTGAATGGAATCCTGTTGAGAGTAAATGTTCCCCATTTGAACATGAAGGTAGTTTTCAATAGATTAGGTTTCACTACTAGCACTTTATTATAACGAGATAAACCATCTAGTAGCAAAAAAATCTTAGACCTAGATACTCTCTGGAGGATCTGTTCGATGGATGGCACTAGATAGTTGTCTTTATTAGAGGCCCGATTGAGATTGCAAAAAGATACTCATAGCCTTATTTCACCAGAATTCATTCTAACTGGGACCAAATTTGAAATCCAAATGGAGTCTCTAACTTTAAAAATGATCTGATCATCCAAAAAATTTCTCAATTCCTTTTGGATGAGGGGTTCCAGCATGGGATGAGCTTTTCTTAGTTTCTTCTATAAAGGTTTTACCCCTTCTTTTATAGGAATGATGTGTTCGATAATATGAGTATCATTTGTCCTTAAATCGTTGTATATCCATGCAAACACATCACAATATTGTTTGAATAGGTAGATAAACACCCATTGTTATTATGGAGAACAACACATACCAAGGTTTACATATTTCAGATCTTCTTGATTTCCTAGCTTGATTTGTTCAAATGATAACTTTGAACTCCGAGTGTTTGTCTTGTTTGGTCCTTTAAATGAATTATGTAGGTCATATAAATTATCTAGGGACACCACACCTTTAGGAATATTATTTCCTTGGCACTAGATACCTCATGTAGAGCCTAATCATGCTCATCCTATTCTATGCAAACATCTTTGAATATGTGAGGATTAGCCATAATGTGCAGTATCTATTGGTCATCATTGAAAACATCTAAATTAGTGATGTTGTCAGGCACATATGGTTTGTATATAATTTCAGTAGAAAAACCATTTCTCAGTGGTGAGATCCTAGTGGCTGCATTTGCTAATGCATATGCTACAACATTTCTAGGTATAGGAACATAAATAATATTAGAAGCTTTAAATGATTAATCAAACTCCATAGCACTTGCAGATATTTTTTAATATTCTATGAAACACAGTGAATAGTATCCCGTGCCTGAGTAGTGACCACCTTTGAGTCAACAATTACCTTAAGAATCTCTACCTTCATATCAATGGATTTCTTTAGTCCAAGTACGAGCGCTTCATATTTGATAGTATTATTCGTACACACAAAGTACAGATGACATGAAACGATATGTTTCTTATTACATTGGTCTATAAGTACACAACCTACCTCAGAGCCATCCTACATCTTTGAACCATCAAAATATAAAGTCCAAATATTATTGGCTACTAGGTTTCTTCCTATAATACAATTAGAATTACTATGTATGTCTATATTATAAGATTCATTTTCACGAGCTACAGAGAAAGGAAGGAGCTCTAGTTGTTTATCTAGTGGAACAGATGATGAATGTGATTGATAACACCCAATTTTGGTTCCTAAGAAACAATTTCCAAAGATTATATCGGCAAAAGAAACATGATCATTATGGCCTTCAAGTGGTGTCATGGTGTGTTTCATGTATGGCTCACTATTCACTCAATTCCTGCCCTTGTATGGAAATTATGCTTATAAAGCCATGGACTTTAAAGGAGATCGAGATTTGATGCTGCAACCTGACAGTCATTAGGGGCCTCAAGATAAGAATGTTTTTTAGAGTACTTAAAGTATTTTTTAACTTTTTAATGTTTATGTAATGTTTTTGATTTTATAGATCACCAAGTGCTAATATGAAGCGCTTGCTTGACGCATATGTGGCACTAGTGCGACTTGCGGGCATGCCTCGCTACACAAGGTGGGGGGACCGACTACCTAGATCTAACGTGGGTGTGGCGGCTTCCTAAGATGGAGATGATGCGAAGAGTCTATGCGAAGTTTTGAGGAAATTCAGAGGCCTGAGCATGGGTGTTCCTCCTCTTCCCATGAGGGAGATCCCTTCCCATATGCAGCGACACACCGTCCATTTTCTTGAGTGATTTCTAGTTCCTCTTAGGAGGTTAGCTAGATTTTTTTTTTAGATTTCATGAGTAGTAGACTCTTAGCAGTACAGGTGTTACAACAAGCCTTAATAGAGCCATTTTGCACTTAAAACATCCAAGTTTTGGGAATTTTCTAATGTGAAACAGTAGATTTGATATATATATATATATACAGAGAGAGAGAGAGAGAGAGAGAGAGAGAGAGAGAGAGATTGACACTTTTATAATGTAAATGTTTTTTAATGTTTTTGTAAATTTTTAACTATGTAAATATTTACTTTCATGCATGTATCTATAATAAACAAGAGAGGTGTCAATCTAATACATAGTTTACTAATGAGTCACCCAATGCATTAAATTCTCGAGGAATGTGTTCATATGTAATAAACTCAAATTGACGTTCTAAGAGTCGTACCTTAAATAATAACGTAACAATATTGGATTTCGAATGTGATAATGATTTTTCAATTGCATAACGACAAGTTGAGAGTCTAACCTGAACACCAACATTAGGGGAATTTTGAGGTCTAAAATGGGCCTCCTAAGAAAAATCTACAACCAAAATAAACTTTATAAGAACCAATAGGATTCAATATGATGATGTCAACCATGGGAGATGATTCACCATCTTTAGATTAAAAGGGTAAAAAGATAAAAAGATAAAAAGATAATAAAACTATTTTTTCAACTTGTATTTCAACTTATCTCCTTAAGGTTTTATTCAAATTTTGGGAGGGAGTGCTTGTTGTATGCAAAATTTAATTTCTCATCCAAGGAGTACCCATGTTGGATATTTTCGATGGACACTACTACACGAAAAATGAGAAATACATGAAAAAGCATGTTTGCAATAATGTTTTTAATGTATTTCTCATTTTTGTGTAGCAGGGTCTATCAAAAGTATGCAACATGGGTAATCCTTGGATGAGGAATCAAATTATGCATCCAAAACGTGTTTTCATTTGAAATTTGAGTAAACCCACAAGGAGATAAGTTGAAAATACAGTTGCAAAAAATAGTTTTTTCTTTTTTCCCTCTAAAATTTGATGATGTAATCTAATCTTATGTTATTATTTTCACTATTATTTTATAATTTCGTGAGGAGGCCCATTTTAGACCTAAAAAATCCCCTAATTATTGAAGATGTCCCAAGATGACACTTTAGTGAGAAGTGATATTATAGACATATACTTAGCAATACTGTTGGTGGCGGTGCCACTCCCCGGGAACAAAGTAGTTTTAAATTAGGTGTCTAAATGACCCAAGCAATTGATGCAATGTGTCATGTGTGATGGTTGGCTCCATTCGCATATGCTACGTATAGTAAAGGTGATGAAGACATCTGCACAATGAGAAACATATCTGAGACAAATACTCCAAAATTCCAAAAATCCATTCATTGCAAAAAGAAGCAAAACTTATAAATACATAAAATTATAAGTTGGTGGCAGTGCCATGCCCATTTCGAGGCTCCGCGAGTGGCATTCCTTCACTGTCCTGAATTTCATAGGAAACTTTTGAGAGGGCTTTGGTGACGACATATGGATCGATCCATAATGGTTGAAGCATTCCTACCCCCAAGAGGTCGTGTTTCTAATCATAGAGTAAAACAAGGTTGTCTTCTTGGTAATAATGAGGCTTGACATTTTTGTCATATTGGGAGTTGACCCGAAGCTTATGGGCTTCGAGTTCTAGTGTGGCATCTCAGTGGGTCTCATCAATCTGATTGAGATATAGCAAGAATTCTTCTTCTATAGTAGTGTCGGGCAAGAGTTCAACAATGAGTTTCAATGAAGTAATCTGGCACTTGATATGTAGTACCACTTCCAGGTTATAAGTGAGGTGGAATGGTGTAAAGCCTGTAGCAGTTTTGACCGAAGTTCAGTACACCCACAATGGAGGATATAATGTATTGTGCCAGTGAGTTTTGTGGTTACCTACTAATTAGCCGATCATGGTTTTTAGGATGCCATTAATGGCTTCCACTTGTCCATTAGCCTGGGGATGATAGGAGGAGGACTGTTCCTACTTAAAATTGAGAAATTATGTTAAGTCAGACACCATGTGGTTATGAAAGTGAGAACCATGATCTGTAAAAACTGTGTGGGGCACACCCAAATGACAGATCACCTGATTGAACAAGAATAACACCACAATCTCTCCATAGGCCCAGAAAGTGGGAATGGCTTCAACCCATTTCGTAAACTAGTCCACAACACCAATAATGTAGTTGTGTCCAACAGAGGAAGTGGGGTTTCATTTACAAAGTCAAAACCCCATTTGGAAAAGGGGCCGATGGATATAATCAGGTGTAAGGGGGGCGAGGGTGCATTCATTTTCTTTGTAAATACTTTAGTGAAGTTATCTATAAAAAAAAACAAAAAAAAACAAAAAAAAAAAAATTTCAAATACTTATGGTGTTTGGAAACTAATTACATGCCTATTTATTATTTTATGTGATTTTTTGGGGACCGCATCTATAAA
This sequence comes from Pinus taeda, assembly GCA_000404065.3. Classification (NCBI taxonomy): domain Eukaryota; kingdom Viridiplantae; phylum Streptophyta; class Pinopsida; order Pinales; family Pinaceae; genus Pinus; species Pinus taeda. The sequence goes on along the minus strand of APFE031259445.1, from coordinate 4,216 downwards.
TATTAATAAAAAATGTTCATAAAAAATGTAATACTTATTGCCAAAAAAAATTCAAACTTAAGGCACCATAGAATTTCTTCAAATGACTTTAACAGTGATCTTATGATGACAAGAGACTCCTCACACATTTGAGGAAAATCTTAGTTAGGATATGACATTACAACATTTGGGGTCTCATCTGGAATATCTCTCAATCAACTAGTTTATGTTAAAAATAATCATTACTTAGTTTAGAGTTTTTCATTTTGTTAATTCTCTACTTTTGCATGTTAACTTTAGTGCATGTTCATATGCTAACTTTATTATATGTTATCACTATTATTTTTCATATTTTAATTATGCCTTGCATAATATAAATTGATTTCTTGTGTTTTTCAACTTTGTATATTGGTTATAATTATTAACATGTTGAAAAATGCAGCAAGAAATTCTCAATTTGACTTTGCCTTGATTAAATTGAGAAAAATGGAATTTCCACATTATCAGACAACTTGGATGCAGTTAACTGAGGTGACATGGCTCTTGTCACTCAGTTCGCTCAGTAAATTTGGATTAGAGGGGTTAAAGTTTAGTTAAGCATGTGTGATTGCTAATTTCTAGCAATCAAGGTCAGTTATTTCAAGTTGTTTTTAGTCAAACTAGTTCCAACTATTGGAGGAACTAGTGGAGGGTTAATTGTGCAGTGGGACTTCAGTCAAGCTCAATAATCATCCAATTGATTGATCAATCAACCCAAAATAGCTAGTGCATGCAGAGAATTCAAGTTCCCCAGCCGTGGTGGAGATTCCAAGGCAGTGTAACATCAGTTGTAGACTAGTTTTGAGTGTACAAGTGTTGCATTTGAGAGTACAAATGTTGAATAAATTAGATGATCATCCTTGGGAATTACAAAATCAATTTGATGAATTTCCTAAATAGTAGGGTTCTAATTTCTTAAGGAATTGCGTAAGGAAATAGGGGTTCAAGCATAGACAAAAATTGACTATTGACTAAGTCTAGGTCATAGCTTCTCAATGAGCAGAGAGATAGTCTATTCCCTTGTAGGTTATGCTAAGAGCGAGCAAGAAATTGTAATTCATCTCTATTTATCATATTAGTGCAAGCAATCATAAGGGGTTTTTAATAGTTTCTTTCCCCTACAAAAATAGTGCGAGCATATGTGTTATTTATTATGGCACGTTTTTTATTATGGTTCTAAATTGTGAATTATTCCATAGAGCAGTAGAGTAGGATTGTGTCTTGTGATTTAGATTAAAATTTCATGAGCAATTGCAATTCTACACCATAATTTCTACATGGTATCGGAGTAGTATTCACATTAGAGAAAGTATTTCAAAGTTGTTTCTCAGGAGAATCGAATTTGCAATTCAGTGCAGCAGGATCTCTATAGAGTTGGGAAGATGACCTTCAAGGGGTTGAGGATAGAGTATTCCTTGGAAGGAAGCTCTAATTTCATTGCATGGAAGGATCACATGGAGGCGGTATTGGATGAAAATGGATTGTTGGAATACATCAAGACATATGTTGCAAAACCATAAGCATATGATGCACAAAACCTTGCTCAGTGGAAGAAATATGTAGCGAAGGCGATGAGAGTATGGAAGGAATATAGGATCACATTGTCTCAAAAAACTCCACAAGAAAGAAACTCCTTTCGCAATGTGGAAAGCACTGACATAATTTTTTTTAGAATAGTAGTGACCATAGGAAGATGACAATCAAGGAGAAACTTCGAAATATTAAGATGTCGAAGAATGACACTATTCTATAGTATCTAAGTAAGTTCACACAAGTTCTTGATCAACTTGGCGGGGTTGGTGGTAATGTTGTAGAAGCTAACTTGGTAAGCCTATCCCTACTAGGCGTTCCCAAGAAGTAACGGGAGGGAGAAACTACCAAATTGGGAACACTTATGGTCTGATTTGGTACATGAGGAAATAAGGTGGAATACTAGCGATGGGACTTCATCCAAGGGCAAGGATGAAGAAAAAATTGCATTGGTTGGAAAGGGAAAATGGAATAAATCACAATCCAAACTAGAATCTAGCCAAGGGGGCAAGAAGAAATATTTGTCCAAAATTAAATGCTTCCATTGTCATGAATTTGGACACTATGCCACGATGTGTCCACAAAAAAAGGCGAGCAAGAAGAACTTAGGAGGAGGAGTAGGTGAATCTTTTGCTTCACAGTTTGAGCTTGACTTTACCCTTATCGCATGCATGGTAAGAAAAATGATGGGGAGTGTGTGGTACTTGGATTCAAGTGCATCGTTTCACATGAAAGGGTGTAGATAATTTTTCAGTGACCTGGAGGAGGAAGACTTGAAAATGCACATCGAGATGAGGTATGACAGAAGGTACAACGCAACTAAGTTTTGTATATTCATTTTTCAAAGGGATTTGGTCAGCCCTCTTAGGTTCAAGGATGTCATGTTCGTTCTGGGCCTAAATAAAAATATCATTTCCTTTGCATTTTTGAAAGACCGTGGTTATGATGTGATATTTAGAGAAGGAAAAGTATTATTAATACACATAGCCATGGGATAGGTTAAACAAATCAGGGTTCATGTGAAGAACCTGTATAAGCTATATGTGGAAGAATGTGTTGCATTAAGCACTAAGGTGGAGAAAGTGCAGAGTCATGATGTTGGTGAACTTTGGAACACAAGACTTGGTCACTTGCATCATGGTGCCTTCAAGTTTATGCAACAAATAACCACTGGCCTCCCTAAATGAGCACTTGACCAACAAGATGTATGTAAAGGGTGTACCTTGGGGAAGTACACAAAATCCACATTCCATGATCGGGAGAACAAAGCACATGCAGTCTCGGAAGGGATCCACTCTGATGTATGTGGACCTTTCTCGACAGCCTCCACTGCCAAACATAAATATCTTGTAATTTTTATTGATGACTTCTCAAAGAAGTGTTGGATCTTGATCATGTAGAATAAAGATGAGACATTCTCCAAGTTGATCTAATTCAAGGCACTGATTGAGAAAGAAATCAACAAGAAGGTGAAGGCTCTCAGGAGCGATAATGGAGGCGATTTTGTGTCGAGTTAATTCAAAAATTTCTATGTGAAAGAAGGAATTCGACAAGAGTTGACAACACTCCACGAAACAAAACAAAATGGGGTGGCTAAAAGAAGGAACCATATCATTATGGGCGCCATGAGGGCTATGTTGCATTATAAATGCCTACCACTATATTGTGGGTAGAGGCATGTGACACAACTGTCTATTTGCATAACCAAATTCCTCGTCTGATTCTCGTCATGATTACACCGATGAAGGTTTTTTCTGGGAGAATGTTGGATGTGTCACTCTCCAGGATTTTTGGAGCCTCTTTCTACCACCATGCCTCCAATGAATCAAGGAAGAAGCTTGAGCCAACAATAGAATTGGGGGTTTTTATGGGTTACAAAAAAACTTCTCAAAACTATTATGTGTACTTGTCATCCCTCATAATGAAATTTTTGTGAAGGGATGTAAAAGTTGATGAGGAGAAAGCGATGTGGTGCTCTCTTGAGAAGGAGCTCCAGATCCCAGTAGAAGAGGATATTTTAGCTCCAAAGGAGGAGACTCACAAATTTGTGGAGTAGCCACAAATTGAGGAGCTGAGAGTGGAGACATCCACTTAACAAGAACCATCCAGAGAAGGTAGAAAAACGACCAAGCAAACTTATAGACTTGTGAATGATGAAAGGCAGAATGTGGGAGATCCTTCAAATGTGCCTAGGAAGAGAAGGTCACTTGATTGATACACTGGCTACATGGCTCTAATGACTAATGTTGTTGATACTGAGCCATCATCTTTGGAGGAATCAATAGAGAAACCTATATGGGTTGATGCAATGGTGGAGGAATATGAATCCATTGTAAAGGACAGTGTTTGGGAAGTGGTCCTAAGACAAGCTAATAAATTTGTTGTGGGTTCAAGATGGATGTTCAAGGTTAAGTAGGTAATATACATAAGCATATAGAATTTTAAGGCCATATTTGTGGCCAAGGGATACTCTAGGGTTGAGGTAATTGACTATGAGGAGACCTTTGCTCATGTAGCAAGGTACTCATCCATTAAATCAATTCTTGCATTCTCTATGAAGATGGGGTGGAAGATCCACTAGATGGATGTAAAAAAACATTTCTAAATGGGGTTATTGAGGAGGAGGTGTACATTGAGAAACCACAAGGTTTTGAGACATTTGATGGGG
>APFE031259444.1:0-10025 GCA_000404065.3 Pinus taeda | reverse complement strand
TTGGAGGATAACACTCCACAAGAAGTATGGACTGGTAAGAAACCCTCTCTTTCACATCTGAGGGTATTTGGATGTGATGCATATGTACATGTTCCAAAGGAGAAACAAACCAAGTTGGATAGTAAATCTAAAAAGTGCATCTTTATTGGGTAATTCTTCAGCTGCACATGGATTTGCTAGACTCCTAGATTAGGATCCTGCATCAGAGTTTCATGTAGTCTCATGGAAATCTCCAAGGCCTCTACCTGAGTTGTTATCTTCTGCTGCGACAATGCACTCCTTAAGTGTGGTAGTAGCAAAGCCACAAACCACTCGCGATGTTGTCCATTTGTCAAGTTCATGTTGGCTTCGCAGATCATACATTTCAGCCTCTGATCCACTTCCCAAGGCATCTCGCCTGATTTAATTCCCTATTTAGTGCTGCTTGGATGTCTGCTACTCCAGCATTCAGGTTAGCGTTAGAGTGCTTAATATACCAGGTTAGCGTGTGATCTTGCAGATCACTAACCAGTGTCGCTTTCTTTATATGATCATCTGTAACACCTTGAGCTTACCATACAGCCCTCGCAACGAACCAGAATTGGTCTGGTCCTCATTTCCCAAACCCTTGAACAAAGGAAACTTCGTTGTATTTACCATATTGAACTACGGTGGAGGTGGAGGTGGTACGAGTGAAGTTGGAGGTGATGGCAGTGAAGTCGAAGGAGGTGTGGGTGGAGGTAGTATTCGCAAGAATCCTTGTCTTATTAACTAGATAGCGCTTCGTGGAGAAACCTTTGCTATCGCTTCTTCATCCCTTCCCGGAGGTGAAATCAAGGGGAAATACTCTAGACCCTTGTGTCCTTCTTTCCTATAAGTTTTTCCACTTCATGTAGTCCCAAACATCAAGGTAGATGCATAATCTATTTTTTGCACAACAACATTTTAATCCAAGTATTCAAATATTTTACGTACTTACCTCGCGGTCCTTTGAAAAAGCATTGCTCTGCTTCGCTATAGCTGACTGAGGTGTCGACCGCGAATTCATCCACAAATCCTCCTATGACATGATCGATCCAATGATCAACAGCGCAGGCGATCTTATCCTCTGATGCTTCCAACCTTGGCACTAACTCTGGGATACACACAATAGAACCATCAAGTTTCCACCTTCCTTGGCTATCTACTAGCTTAGCGATCCACTCATATAGCTCAATAAGGAAAGAACAGAAAAAAATGTCATGGATCTCTGTATACAGGTATCGGTCCAACCACTGTTCTTTTGATAGTCACGGGTTTTTGTTTTCCTGTGTGACGAATTCATGAATCTTTCTCTCCAACCAGTGTCCAATCTCCTTCTTAGTTGGATTCCAGTGATATGACATAACACGTCTCTTATGCAAATTCTGGTTTTGGCAATGGAACCATTTGTTGGCTTGAGGGGGCCTGACCCAAGTTCAATGTTAATTAGCCAAACAAATCCCTACACTGTTGGCCCTTTCGGCATCAGCCTGCAGAGTGCGAACCAAAGTCTCACCCGAAGTAGTATGGGGGGATGCTGGAACCAAGTTTCTTCACCCTTGAGATGGTTGTGATGTCATTTTATCTCTTTTATCCCTGCCTTTGCTCAAGTGATCTCGCTCTAGGGCTTGTAAGACCAACCCTCTATTCCATCTTTCAATACCTTCACGATCAACCTTTGCACAGCTTTAACATGTGGCTTAGGTACTTTCACGCTGTTATAACAGTGTGCCATGTAGATTCCTCTATTATCCTAAGTGATTTGCTTATCTTGTCAAATACTTAATGTTATCACCGCGTAAACAGAGGTTCTTACTTGCGTTCACTTAACCAACACATTTACATACATTCGCGCATCATATAAGCATTATAAGTGAAATTCATACCCAACATAACAAGATGCATAAACAGGAAATAAAGACGCAAAAATTGTAGAATACGTCTCTTTATTGATAATTCCGGACAGTTACAGACTCGACCTGCCTCTACGCATTCAGCTGCAGAGCCTCTACCTATGCTACGACCCAACTTAGAATTCTACCTCAGAGCTATCTCTCATACATTATATCTTCATGTGTCTATCTTCTATTCCTTTTTTCAAACTACTTAGAGCTTAGCTCTATTTATACAATCCCATGGTCTGCGGGCCATGGGTAGATCTTTTACAGCCGACATTACATTTCCAAAATAAGGGTGGATAAGCCTATGACTCTTTAATACCTACACGCTCCGCGACCAAAAAATGCAGATTCTTTACACTTAGATTACATAATTTGACCAAAATATGGGCTTTTAGACCCAAAACTACCATTGGGGGATCCTGCGCCCAACATGCTTCGAACCATTTATTTCACTTTTGATGGAGAAACAGACCTTTTGGAGGATGATGTCACCCTTGGAGGGCATCTAACTCACATGTGGGTTAATTGAGACATATTTTCATCTTATTTCATTGATTTAGCTATATTTGGGGTTGAGTTGTGACCTATCCAACTTGTAATGATGGATTATTATTATTTTATGCCTAATACCTCTTATATAAATAGGAGGTTGATTTACCATGGATTCATTGTTACAATTGGAGATCAATTCACACTTTCTTATTTGTATTTTCTCTCTTGTGCATTATGGAGCACTAGTTGAGCAAATTTCTCATGGGAATGTTTGAATGATGAGTTTCTCTCTTGGATGACTATTGATGAATCATTGACAATATGTGCTATGTAAATGTAAGTCATCTTCTTCCATCTTGTTCTTGTTATGAATTAAGGTTTCTTAAAATTTTGAGCAAGTTTTTGTTGATGCTTTATGGCTCTAAAATATCCTTGTACAATATTTTCATCAAGTTTCTCTTGAGGTGACCCAGATTTAACTCCCTCTCTTTGATCTCCAATAAAATAGAACACTAGAGTTAAAGAGTTGGGGGGCATAGGTTTGTCTACCTTAATTTATTTGAATCCACATCTATCTTTTCCCTTCAACAATTTTTACTCCTAGACTCCATTAACCCTAGATTGAGAAAGACACTAGTCCCTCTCTTTTATGCCAATCCTTTTAAAACACTAATGATATTTTGATTTTATTTGTTCTAGTGTAAAATAGGGTTTTATTTACAATAAAATCATTCATTTCCAACATTATTTTCCTTAAATTTTATTGTCCTAGGGTTATGACTTGTTTGTATTTATTTGGAAAAGCAAAAATATCATTTTTCATGCATTTTCCAGCCATAATTTAGGATTGTCATCGAGGGTTTCTTGTGTTGTTATATGTGCTTTTACCACAGAAAATTGTTGTAATAAACTCTCTTGTTTACACTCTATTTAGCCCTCATTTTCCAATTATTTATCATAAATTCAAGAGCTATTTCTTACCATTAGACTATTTGTTAGCTATATTTTTTGGCTTAAGTCCTTAGTTTATACAAGCCAAGTAAAATTTATTGTTTGGTCTTTGGGAGCTTATTTGAGCATCTATTGGTTGACCTAAGCCTCTAGATTTAGCCATAGAAACTCTTGAACTCACATGTTGGAGTTGTGCCTTGATCCACCCAAAACCCTAATTATTATATCCTTGTTCCTGGGTAAATCTTGTTGTAAAATCCTTAGGGGATATTTAGCTTAAATTGGGTTACTTGATCCCTAAGATCTACTAGGGAAGTTTTCTTGTGTTGGATTGTATCCATCACTAAAATGAGGGAAGTCATCGTTGGGATGATAGTGGTAGCACTCCCATTGTTACAGTAACAGATCCTTTGGTTTATAAGTTAATTATTGATCGTATGATTGATAGATAACTTGCAAGGTGATATTGCCATGAAAACTACATAAAGATCTTGTTGAATATATAACTATTGTGGAACATGTTGTACAAAGTTGTACTTTATTGCTACAAATTGAGAAACCTGGAGTAAATGGGTTATTATAGGCTTGCATTATATAGCATCCAATTTATTGTGCTATAGAAGAATTAGATTGTGAAAGACATGCAATTGTTGTAGCATTGAAGGTTGTGAATCCTTTGTAGTTTTGTTATGCAGTAGTGTCTTGTAGTTTCTTTTATAGACTCATCCCCACTATGAAATTACTTTGATAGGTAAGGGGAGGTGAATCCTCTTGCATCATAGAACAACGTAGAGGTCCATTAATTTAGGCAATGAGTTCATTTATAAACTCAAAAATTCACATAACTTCACAATTGACATTTTGAAGATGAAAGAACCAAATCCACCTTAGCTATGCATTGACAAACATACCCTTCAATAAAAGAAAAAATTTCATCAACCAATTGCCTATAGATATAATTTAAGATTTAAGGGTTACTAAAGACAAAAACTTTGCTCCTCCATGTCTATGTCAATTGAAATTCTTATATGTTAAGTAAATGTATTTTCCTTACTTGCACATGAAAGCTAGATGGAACTGCCTAGGGAAATCTTAATAAAATCCAACATTGAATCATAATACCAAAAGTTTCAATATTATAATTCAAATTAGAGTAAAGCTTATGTTTTACAATTTCATAAGAGGACCAACCCTCACCCTGAACTAAGAATCACAAAAGGAACTAGTTCTCACCCCATAAACTGAATCTCTATCATTATTCTTGAAAAAACAACAGCAAAATCATCTCAGATGGACATGATTAGCTAAGTTGCCTTGGGAACTTCCAATTTTATGTGATCTATGATAAAATTGGTTGGTGGGAAGGCCTTATGTCAGCGTTGAGAATCATAATCATTAGAATTTGGCAATATTAAAATATAATATGAACATTTTTATGTAAATAATTATTTGTTTAATAATTGATTGTTGTCGATGTGCGATTATTACTATTGTTTGTTTCTTTCTATCGTTAGACTGCTTTTAGTGATTTACCAGTAATGAAATTAAACTTCATATCCCCAGAATAGAAGGCAATATACTTGAAATTGCGAGAAACAATTATTTGTCATATTAAGAAAACAAAACACACATCCCTACAAAACTTAAGATACAGAGTAGACAATCAAAATTAAATTTAAGGAAAAGGCAAAATAAAAGTTCTCTAATGGATGATAAATAATGTATTCTTTAGAAGTAAGAAAAACAAATCCCAGAAATACTCAAGGTCAATGGAATACAAATACTTTCAAATTTAGTTGTAAGGTAAGCCCTTGAAACTGAGGCTTTACCTTTCTTATCAATCTTCTTTTCTGTATCAAAACACTTCCAGTTCCAAGTATAAGCTACAATTTATCAAGATATTATTCAGTACAGAGTAGATGGCCATGAAAGGTAAGAAAATCAAATGATCTTACAAATAGTTAATTAAACAATGAGCTGCAAAGCCATAGATAAAAAAAAGCATTGTGGTTTCTCGATTTGGAATATTTGAATTCATAGAAAGACCAAGTCCTACATGAAACCAAAAGATGGGTTGTGCTACTCATATAGTTTCAGTGATGGGCATTATAGGATAAATATGTCATCTCACTGAATCAATAAAAGGACCAAGTCTACCATGAAACCAAGAAATGGGTTATGCTTCCCATATACTTGCACTGATGGACATTATAAGATAAATGTTAAGAATGTGGATAAAATATTCCTCAGTCTTGCATCTTTATGCGAGCTGGCCTTTACCTGAAAGAATGTCAGACAAGCAAATTTCTGAAGTATGCTGACAAAAATCATTGGACCAACTACACATCAGAGACAAAGATTGTCCAGAGCTCCAACAATATCTTCATCACCTTGCATAGAAAGACAGAGAGGTGGTGGCAACACTGCATGATGTGCCCTCTTCCTCCCATTGTGATGGATGAGCAGAAATCCTAGCCCCAGTTCTCATCAAAAACTCAACACAAAGAGGTGGATCTTCTACTTTAGTATGGCCTTCCAGCATCAGGATCACTTTATTCATTGAAGGTCTTGCTTGTGCATCCTCCTGAATACAAGAGAATGCAATTTTGATCACACTTTCTACCTGTTCCCATTCGTGGTCTGCCAGATCTCCCAGTTTCGGATCAACAACATTCCTGATCTTTCCTTCCTGAATCATACTAATTGCCCATGAAGGAAAAAACTCCATCTCCTCCTCCTTGGACGGGTCCAAATTCTTCTTCCCACTGATTATTTCCAACAAAACAATGCCAAAACTGTAAACATCACTCTTGTCTGTGGCACAAGCATGTAGAAGCCATTCAGGAGCCAAGTACCCAGGAGTCCCCCCGACACGAGTAAATGCGTGGCTCTGAGCCCTGTCCATTAACTTGGCCAGGCCAAAATCTGCAAGTTTGGCTCCGAAATTCTCATCCAGCGGAATGTTTTGAGGCTTTACGTCCAAATGAAGAATCCTATCCCTGGATTTGTCATGCAAGAAAGCCAATCCCCAAGCCATATCATGGATGATCTTGTATCTCTTTCTCCAGTCAAGATGTGGTAAAGGATTATTGTCATAACGACGTCGAAACAACCAACGATCCAGAGATCCATTGCTCATGTACTCATACACTAGCAATCTATGGGTGTTGTCTGAGCAAAACCCAAACAGTCTCACCAGATTTACATGGTTAATGCTTCCCAAGGTTGCAACCTCTGCACAGAACTGCAAATGCCCTGTATCAGCATTACCCAGTTTCTTCACTGCAAGTTTTGTTCCATCAGCAAGTTGCCCTTCAAACACAACTGAAAACCCACCAACCCCAAGTTTCCTACTGAACCCTTCTGTGGCGTCCTCCATCTCCTTGTATGTGTATCTCTGGGGCAAGCCTGGCAAATTCTCTAGAAATGCATCGTCTTTAGACTTGGGCTTCGCCACTTTCTTCTTCACCTTATACCTCCACGCAAGAAAGCCCAGTGCAGAAATTATGACAACAATGCAAACCCCTGCTACAGCGATAGCTAAAACATTCGTTTTCCTATCCTTGTGATGATGGATTTCCTTGAATGAACCCAGGCCTACCTTGATAAATGCCTTAATGCTCTGATCCGAGACTCGTTTTAGGGATTTGATCTCCTGATAATGGTAACATCCTCCAGAGTTATTCCAGAAGAAAGCCGCAACACAAGAACAGTTCAACAGGCATGAGTTCTTGCATTGGTCGAGGCTCACAGAGCTCGGATTCATGTACTCATTTGCAAAGTAATCGACCCCATCAAGCTCCAGGAATTGGTTCGAAGCCCCACATATAGGATTCTTCCTTAAACTACATCCGATATTGGGTTGAAATTCATTAAATATAGTATCATCCTGGCAACTGCAAGTCCCTCCTGGGCTACAAATGCCGAGGGAACCACAAATATTGGGATGCTTACAGACATCCATAAAATATATAGAAAACATGTCTGAATCAGAGACCAACATGGTCTCTGATTGAATATATGTTCTGAAATTTCCATCGTTATCCAATCTCAGGAACCGAAAGAAATCATTCCCAGGCTGAGCTCCCACAGCAATTTGTCTTGGGTTGAGCACCTGCCCCTGTGTTTCTTGCATGCATTCAACGCTTACGCTGAGAACCTGTACTAGATTTTTGCTTTCCCCTTTCGATCCGTAAAGCAAGCCAGTGTTATTACAGGCAGAATGCAACGCAAAGTTCAGAGAACTCAATGACTCAAACCCTAATGGATTGTATGTCCAGACCCCATAGGGAAGAGGCGAAGGAAAGCTAGCATAAAAAACAACACCACCCGGTTCCATTTTCAGCATATATGGCCCTTCTGAAAATTCAGTCTGGGATTTGCTCGAGACGAGAGCTTTGCCTGAACTCAAATACCCTCCTTGAATGATTGTATTAGTTGGGTGATCGAAACTCGCCCAAATTGTAACATTTTTAATGTTTTGCAGTATCAGGTTGCCTGAATCCAAGAGTTCCAGACGATTTACTTGGCCAACATTGGCAGACCATGCCAGAGACCCATCCGTGTCTTGTAGAATTAGGTCCCCTGCCTCATGTGCCAGCTTTAAACAGGGCTTTCCTCTGATAGGTTTGTTCCTGTTGGCTGCCCATACCATGGTTTGATTCAATTGGATATAAGCAATGGAGTAGTCTGGGGTTCAGAAGAGTACCTAGTTGCGGGGGCGCTGTTGAGTTGCAGAGCGGGAAGAAGCGCGAGAGCGGAAGAGTGCCGGGTCGAGTCGAAGAGTAACGCGGGGGAGGGAGTAGTCTACCGAGCACCAGCCATAATACTCCCGATCCATCCACATCGTCCCCAATCCAATCGGTCAGGGATGTCAGCGTCTGCAATCCAATTTTTTTGTCAGACTTTCAATCGGGAAAATGTCAGACTGTCAGGGCAGAGTGGCAGGGTGGCGGATGAAAGAGGGTGGCGGGGTTGTGGGAGAGTGGCGGAGGGCTGAGAGGTTTCCGATAGCCGGAGTCGGACGATTTTCCGGCCGGCAACGGAAACCGGGCCATTCTACAGCCTCGGTAGACTACTCCTTTGTTTTTCAAAATTTGACGAGGGCGTTCAATCCGCTGTGTGAAGATCGACTCTTGATGATTTCATGCTTTTCAATGGAATTTGTGGTGGTGTCAACCAAATTCGGCTAACGTAATTTTTCAGCCTTTGTGGGCGCGTGCGACGTAAATTGGTGCGAGTTTTCGAAACTAACACAACTGTTAAACCTTCACACTTGCGTTAATAATGGGAATATTTATGCCGATCGCTGATTTCCTGAATATTCAGTAATCGGACGAAGGTCAATATTTTTTCACGGCGCCCATGTGTAGGAATTTACAGGGTAAGTTCCTTAGACAGAACACCAAAAGGACACCGGTCACAAATAGATCACAGATCAATACGCTAGTATTTTGACGTGGTTAAAACCCTCAGAGAGGGAAACAGTCCACGGCCTGCGCCAACGTGGCTACTACAGACAATTTATTAATAAAAGAATGAAAATTTACATAAGCTTCTCTCATGCACGGTAAACCTACAAATGACCTTCCATGCGCTTTAAATAGAATTCATGGACCAATCGGGTGTCAAGCCATGGATCAAGTGTCGGTAACACCGAGGAGAGAATGAACCGTCGGATCACTACATATCGTGACCGTCGGATTGTAAGTTACAAAATGTACAACGGTAAAGAAACACACTTTACCTAACTCTATACCTAACTCTATACTAGACCAAGTTGAACTTAACTATTTCATATGTGTCGGAATATCCTAACATCCCCCCTTAAGAACAACTTGGGATAGGATTGAAGGATTTACAAATATGACACAATAGGAGAAGGAAGGAGGCACTAGAGCCTATCCCCCCTTAGTGACAACTTCCTGAACTCCAAGCATATATCGAAGTTTAGTGAACTTCGCCTCTGTGAGAGCCTTTGTGAAGATGTCTGCACCTGATCATCTGTTGAACAATATTGCACTTCAAGAACATGGTCATGAATGAGTTTTCTGATGAAGTGCATGTGTAGTTCAATGTGTTTGCTGCGCTGATGCTGAACTGGATCTTTGCAAAGCTGAATGGCACTTTGATTATCACCCCAAAGTGTAGTCGGATGCTGCTGCTCAAAGCCAAATTCTGATAGGATCTGACGAAGCCACAAGGCTTCCTTACTAGCTTCCACGGCACCACGATACTCTGCTTCTGCTGACGAAAGAGAAATGGGAGCCTGTTTCTTACAAGCCCATGTAATAGGTCCTGAACCAAGAGTGAAGACATAACCGGCAGTAGACTTCCGATCATCAGGGTCACCAGCCCAATCAGAATCAGTGAAACCAACTAATAGAGGAGCTGCTTTGGCACTGTAATGGATCCCAAACTGTACTGTACCTCGAACATAACGAAGTATTCTTTTAGCTGCTTTCCAATGACTTTCACGGGGGTTTTGCATAAAACGAGCAACAAGGCCAACAGCAAAGGAAAGGTCAGGACGAGTATGGGCTAAATACAAGAGTTTTCCTACAAGTTGACGGTATAAGGTAGCATCAACTTCAGGAGAAGTACAAGAGACTGAAAGTTTGACTCCAGACTGAAAGGGAGAAGGGGTTGGCTTACATTCTTCCATGTGAAAATGACGAAGAA
>APFE031259439.1:158550-195551 GCA_000404065.3 Pinus taeda | reverse complement strand
CTCTGAGTAATATTGTTTTGCTAATCTCCTTACTTATATCTGGATGATCAGATCTCTGTATATTGTACTGCAACCTTTCTATATAGTCCTCCAGACTCTCATCCGACTTTTGTGCCATATTGAACAGTTCATCCTTCTTTTCTTTCGTTCGGCAGTAGTCTTGATATTTAAGCAGAAATTTCCGTTTCATCTGTTCCCATGTTGTGATCACCTGACTTCCAAGGCTCATGAACCATCTTAAAGCATTCCCTTTTAAGGTGGCCGGAAACAGTTTCAACTTTTGAGCGTTAGTAACATAATCATAACTTCTGCATAATATATCAAATTTGAAAAGAAACTCATCCGGATCTTCGGTGGATAAACCATGAAAGTTAGGTAAAGCAGACAATGGAATATTTTTCATTGTTCCTGCAGGGAGATCACTAATAGGAAATCCCAAGGTAGAGAGGGAATTTTCATCCCTTCTTTCCCCTTCGAGCTCTACACGTCTTCCACCAAAGAGACCTTCATTGTCTCCTTCCATTATTGGCTCTCCTACTGCACTTGCTTGATCGTCGGAGTCTTCTACTGGCTCTTTGATGTTTTCTACTGGTCGTCCAACGCTTTCTACTATTTCCTCAATGTATTCTGCTGATTTATCAGCACTTTCCTCTGACTCTCCAGCACTTACTGCTGGTTCTTCGATATTTTCAGGACTCACAGCTTCCTCTGTCTTATAATCTGACTGGGGTGATTGCTGAAGTTTTGACTTTCGAGAACTTAATCTTTGCGATGATTCAGCCTTTGATACAATTTCGTCAATAAAAGTTTTTCGTCCTCCCCAGCCTTTGCCACTTGTGGGGTTAGTTTTCTTCTGGTTTCCTCGTCCTTTCATACAATCTGCACATTTGAAAAGAAGAGATTAATGCTCTTGAAATCTATAATTACCTTCCCCGGCAACGGCGCCAAAATGTTGGTCGCTTTAATTGTTTCCCAATTCAAGCGCCACATAAATTATCAACCCGAGGAAGTCTTTTTATTTCAAAGGTAGTTTCGCACTATATGTGCTCAATTTCAAAAGCAAAAAGAAATGTTGTAGTAAAGAAAGAACGCACAGTCATTAATCTACTGATTCGCACTCCATTTAATCAAAGCTGTAGCTAATTAAGTTATAATGGGGATAATCCCTCTGTTGCAGTTATAATTCAAACAAAGGGGAATCAAAAGGAAAGAATTCAATAAACCACAGCAGGAACAGGACCCTATTCCTTAGTGAGGAACTTCAACACCTGCTGCCTGACATCACATCACACTATAACCCAAGAGATCAAGACCCTATTCCTGTAAGCAGGAACCTTCAGCACCTGTTCTCTGGTTCTATTCACACTGCAGATAAAATGAAACAGTTAAGGGAAACAGAACCCTATTCCTGTATGCAGGAACCTTCAGCACCTGTCTCCAATCATCACTCATTCACGCAAGCAAATCAGAAACAGATATCTCAATTACTATGAGGGCAATCATTCCATACATGCAGTTGCTAAGGGAACAGAGTAGTATTCAAGTGATGTGACCAATGTCTAACAACAGGATCAAAATGAAGTGCAACCATATAAACGTTTAAACAGATTACAAAAACTAATGGGCGAATCTTGTGAGGAAGGCGGGCCCTTTCCTTCTCACAAGATTCCCCGGGAGAAAGAATTAAATTAGGACAATCAAAAAGAAAATTTATTCATCTGTCAAGTCGCTGATATATTATAAATGGAGACTAGCTCCAGTCTTTACACGGTATGCTCTTCTCCTCTTACAATGACTGACTGACTCCTTCTAATGATGATGTCTCCTCTTTTTAAAGAGGAGACATCATTTACAATTTACATCAGAGCAAATCTTCAATCTGTTCTTTTTCCCAAAACAGGATCATTCAGTTCCTCGTACACAAAATACTGTTACAACAGAGATAACAAGAATGCTATCTTCGGGATAATCCAGGTAATCATTTCTTCGAACTGCTGTCATCATTCCTCGAAAGGCTCTTCCAGAATCGCAAATTTCGGCCACCGGAATTTGCGTGTTTGACGGCTGTTTCAGCAACTGGGTCAGCTGTTTCAGCAACGGAGCCAGCTGTTTCAGCAACGGAGCCAGCTGTTTCAGCAACGGCCGCATATGCTTATCTGCAACCTTTGGATTTTTATTAGCAATGATGCACTTCAACTAATAAAATATAAGAGTATTATGGAATTAAATGCAAAACAGATTAATCATATAATAAAGAAGAGGTTTTTGTATACCTTGGGAAAAAGCGAATGAAAATGATACTGGGATTCATGGTTATAGGGGTAAGTGGTATCAAAATATGTAGCAAAAATAATACATAGTGGGGTCCTAACAACGTCCTTTCTTTTTGCTTCGTTGTTGGAATGAGGAAACCTTTTGAAGTATAGGGAACACCCTTGGAAAATACATAAATCGTGTTGAGCCATTGAGAAGGATTACAATCTTGTGTGAATATCTATGTGGAGGTCGATTTAGACAAGGGTTTACTAGCACTGATAAATCTCAACTTAGACAAATGTTTCCATATTCAGGTATTTGATTACGATTAACTCCCCTTCAAATGAAAGACTTGCCATAAATATGGCCACTTCACACACAACTATAAGAATGAACAAGACCAGCAAAAGAAACTAGAAGATGAACAACAATGGTAGCGACAAAAAAGGAGAAGAGGCCTTGCAAGGCCGAACAATCAAGCTCCTCCTCAAGGAAATATAGGACCAAAAGGGAAATGCCCCATGTCCCCCAAAAAAACTGGACTTGTGACAAGGGAAGGCACCTCTTCTAGCATCGACAAACACTCTCCAAATATAAACAATAGTTTCATCATTTTGAATCAATTGTTAGAAGAGGGTGAAATCCTAGCTAACAAGGCAATATCGAAGATTCCTTCAAGCACTACCAAACCCTCTTCCCCCTATTTCTAGAGAGGGAATGTGACCTGTTGAAGAAGCCCCCATGGAAAATTTAGAGGAGGGTTCTGAATTTGAGGATTTTGCATTTCACTCTCCTAGGGCTCCTTGTAATGTCTAGGGTGGAGGGTTTTAGGTAAGCTCCATGGATGAAAAATCAGATGTGGATAAGGAAAATGATATAAAACATTTTCAAAGAAAAGTAGTAAGGAAGACAAATAGGAAGCTTTGTAGTGAAAAGGTTAGAAGGATAAGGAGATAGGGACCTAGTTGATAATCGACCCAACTAAAATGGTCGCTAGGAATGTTAATAAAAATGGATCTAGCCTCCATTCTGAAGGAAATAAATCACAAATTAAATAATGAAATTTATCTCTTAGAATTGCAGGTGGTTAGACTTTGACAAAAGGATGTTTGAAGTTTAATCCTTAATAAAAATGAAATCCTAGTTATCCTCCTACTCAAGGAGATGAAGTTGGGGGAACTAGAATCCCTCCAAAAGTTGTCAAAATTTTTGAGAAATCGCAAGGTCATAGCAGTTAGATTGCGAGGAGCTTCTGGGGGTCTTTGTTTGATTTGGTCTACTTTTGTGTTTAAGCTAATCAACTCATACTTTGTGCCCCACTAGCTAGTGCTTCGCTTACTTCACATTCTGACAAACAAGGTTCGCTAATGTTTGTGTGCTCATTCATTATATGGAAAAAACCAATTTCTAGGCCTCCATTCTTGGCCTCAGAGACTCATCTTGGAATCAGGATTGTATTATAAGAGGGGATTTTAACACACTCCTCCACCCTTGGGAAAAAAAGGAGGTTCTTTGGTGTGAGATCAGTTCCAAGAAAGCGTGGAGGATTTGATTTCCACAGCAGATTTGATGGATATCAGGCCTTTTGCTACCAAAGTCACGTGGAATAATTGCAGATCTGGTCTTGGGCATATTGATGCCTACCTTGATAGTTCCTTAGTTTCTTGTTCTTTCTTGTCTCAAGATTTCCAAGTATCCTCTCAGATTCTTCAATGGGTGAGTTTATATCACTAGCCAATTTCTCTTGAAATGTCATAGACAACCAATTATGGGTTGCTACCATTCTTCTTCTCTCCTCTTTGGGTTAAAAGGGAGGGATTCTCACATCTAGTGAAATCTACTTGGAGCAAGTGGGAGAGGGGAAATCCAATCACAATATGGGAAAAAAAAAATAGGAATCTAGTTATCAAGTAATGGATAAAATAAAAAAAATGAAGATAGGGGCACCAAAATAAAAATACACAAATAAAATATGGAAGAGGCCCAAAGAAGAATTGAGTAGGGAGAAGTTTCCAATGAACTCTCGCAATATGAGTAAATTAAATTTGAATCTTTTCACCAAGAGATTAGATTAGAGGAGGAAAAATGGTGTCCTAAGTCACATAGTTTGTGGTTATATCCTAGATACCACAACACTAAATTCTTTCCTAACCTGGCCAAGGCACAAGTATGGAGAAACAACATAAAATAAAACAATGTTGATGGAGTGCAGATCGAGGAATTTAAGGGAATACAAAAAGAGGTTGTCACATTTTGTAATTTTCTCTACTCTAATCAGAATGTTTCTAATATAGAAGCAATTCAATATATGTTAGAAAATTGTTTGAAATTAGTTTCTGCTAAAGATAATCTAGCTTTTTTGCATGGGATTTTAGAAGAGGAGATTGAAGAAATGGTATTCCCTTGAAGCCCAAATAAAGCCCCTGCACCAGATGGGTTTTCATCCCACTTTTATCAGGCTTACTGGGAAGTAATTAAGTTTTATTTTATTCATCTTGTGGATTACATTTTTAAACATGACTAAATTGTTGTGGAGGGGGGGGGGTTGTGGATAAACTCATCCTTTGTCACCTTGGTGCTAAAAGACATTAATTTATCTTCCTTTTCTAGGTATAGAATGATATCTCGATGTAATGTTTTATGTAAGATAATATTTGAAATATTAGCCCAGCGATTGAAGCCTTTCCTTCCCAAGCTCATCTTAGAGAAACAAATATTTGTGGGATAGAGGCACCATAATTGATAACATCGCCTTGGTCCAAGAAGTTGTTCATTCAAGTAGGGCGAGGAATGATAAATGTAATCTTATAAAATTTGACATGGAAAATGCAATTAACTGTGTCAATCATGATTTCCTATTAAAATTCCTCTACTAACTTTGTTTTGATGGAAATTTTTTAAAATAGGTAGAATTTTCATTTCCCCACCGTGGATCTCACCTCTGGTGAATGGTTATTTCTCTAACCTTTTTTAAGCTTCTAGACGAATTTGTCAAGGGTGCCCCCTATCCCCTTTCCTCTACATCCTAATGGTAGAATGTTGAGTAGGAATCTTGAGCATGAGTGAAGAATTGGAAGTCTCTTCGATATAAGATATGTCTCAGGTACTAAGAGAATAAATCATTCCCAATTCATGGATGATACCCTCTTCTTAGGTGGTGCTTCATTAATTATTGCAGAATTCTTTAACACAATCTTGGATCAAATTCTTTTGGCTTCTAGAGGCCTTATCAATTACATAAAATTAAAAATATATTCTTGGAATATTAGCCCCCTTATGCAAAGACAATTAGGTCTCCTCTTTGGTTTTCATTTGCTTGCCTCTTAAAAAGATTTCTGATATTTATGGATTCCAATTTGTTTAAAATCCCACTCTTCCCATGCTTGGTCAAGAATTATTGCTAAGTTTAAATCCAAGCTTCAACAATGGGGAGTGATTTGGTTAAATTTTTTTGGGCATAAATTCCTCATTAAAGTGGTTTTATTTGGCTTTCCTCTTTACTAGTTTACAACTCTTCTAGCCCGAGTTGGTATTCTTTGTGGACTAACTAAGATCATCAAGAATTTTTTATGGGAAGGGGGAAAGTAGAGTAATAAAAAATATCATCTACTCAAATGGGGAATAGTCAAAGCCCAAAAAACTCATGGTAGCTTAGGGATCTCGGATCCCTTTCTTGTGAACATTTCCTTAGGGGAAAAGCTTGTACGGGGATTCATTTCTAATAAATCAACATGGAAGAAATAAGTTTTGAGAAGTAAATACTTCCCACAAAACAGAAATTTTAGTCTCAAAGCCCCTCTGGCTCTAAAAGCAGGCTCATCAATATGGAAGTTATTCTTTTTATCAATGGATCTTATCAAAGAACATATCTCCATATGGCCAGGGAATGGGAAGCAAAAAAATATGTATTCTAGTAAAATTTTACATAGGTGAGCTATGGGAAGACATGAAGAGCTCATTCGATTAAGAGAATGGTTGATCTCAGAAAGAAAACTCATCATGGAATACATTTCGAAATGGTATTTCTTCAAATAGTGGATTAGTTGGGACCTAGGCGCTAGTTCCCAGCATCTTGCAGCCCAAGTCAACCTATTGAAGTTTTCTTTGGATGGTTGTGCTCCAAGGAATCAAGGATCAAAAGATCAACAACTTTGGAAGAAATCAAAATTTTCGATTCGGAATGGTTAGTCTTATTTTTCCAAGTGAGACTCCATCCCAAGTCTCAAGTCTTGTCGAAATTGTGGTCTTCCATTTGTTTTCCAGAACTTGCCTCCTTTTGTGGGATATTAGCACATGGGAAAATTTCGACAACGCAAAATATTCAAAAAATAGGTATAGTTGGCCCTTCACACTTCCCTTTATGCTTGAATCATGAAGAAATGATTGTTCACCTGTTTCTCAAATTATTTGTTTCCAATAGAGTTTGGATGCATGCTCTTACTCCTATTTTCCCTAAAATCCTATGGCTTAATAAAATCTCCTCCTTGTTCGCCTCGTGGGCGAGATTTTCCCTTGGAAATTTCAAAGGAAAGTCTCATTCAAATAGATTTGGTTGGCTTTCTCCAAATACCTTTGCTGGAATATTTTTATTGCTTGGAATTATAGCCTTTTCAATGAGAATAGGCTTCAACCTCATTCAGTCGCAATGAGGGTTTCTGTCCTATGCATTGAGTTTTGAAGAAGTTCAAGTTTACTTGGTGCAATGGGTGATGTGGATCCTGAAGAAAAAGAGTGATTCCTCCACCTCCTTCCTTACCATTTAAGAAGCATGCAAAACATTTCAAGTATTGTTTTGATATGATACATACAGATCCATCACATTGTTCTTTTAAGTTGACATTTCAATCCAATTGGTGTTGCTCATCATTAAGGCATTTATGATAAATATGTAAACGCACACATTAAAAAAGATGAACTCTTTATCTTATATCCCTTCCATATAGGGTCAATATTTTTGAGTTTAGGGTCAAAAAAATTTCACATCATAGAAGTCTAAACTCAGAAATATTGACCCTATATGGAAGGCGACAGTAGAAAGAGTTCATATTTTTTAATACACACATTTACAAAGTTCTTATTGTTAATTTTTAGGGTTATATTCTTCTTTGTTGTAGATAATTTTATTTACAAACTTTTCCATCATTTACATATTACATTCACATGGAAAATTTAGGGGCTAATATTTGCAAGTGGGCTAATTTTCCATGACTTTTCCAAAAAACCAATTTGTCAATTTCCATCTTTTATAAAAATGGTTCACCCAAATTTTACAATATAAAAATATTTTACCTTAAAAATCAGCAACATTATATAGAGAGTATATATAAAATCATCATTAATTTGAATAATTTTACAAATACATCAATAAACATTTTATAGTTTTCATATTAGGGACTAGTGAGATTCACCAATTTTTTTAAACCTCAAGATAATTTTATATGCTTAAAGTTTTCCCTAGTAACATTCACCCCATAACATCATAACATCATTAAAAATTATGTAGAAAGAACAATAACATTAATAGTGTAAAAGAACAGTAAAGATCAACAAAAGAAAAGCTTACACAATAAAGACACCACGAGTTAGGTTAGAGACCAGGGGAAAACCCATCCAAATTCTTCTTCTATTAGATATTCATCAATTTTTCAGCTGAGATATGAAGTACGCTATTATGAGACGTTATCCATCATATCCGACCACCTAGGGCCAAACTGGGATCATACATGATCCTCATATTTCAAACTACATCATGCCAGGCATACATGAGATGCCATACATCCTTGTCCACATAATGTCGTTGTCATACTAATTTGAGGTCACTGCCATCATTAGGTTTCTGCCATATCACTGTTGCCAAGATTATGCATCAAGGTTACTTTCCATTTTAAGGGTCACTACCATATATCAAAGATCACTATCATGTCAGGATAACAATCATACATAAAAATTTACTGTCATATCATAAGGGTACTGCCACACAACATTGTCACAGAGGAGCTATCAAAACTATCATAGATGCAATGTCACAAGGCATTGTTGCAACATTGTTACTATCAATACATCAAAGGTCTTTTCCATGTAGATTATAGACAAAATGCAAAGTCATATAAATCTCTTTCTCATGAAGGCATTGTCATATACATGTCGATTATTGTTATAGGAACCAGAGTTGTTGTCCAAACATTATAGTTATAGGGGAAATATATCATTGTCAATGGAGATAACATCCTTTCCATGTGACTATCCATGCATCATAAACATTGTTATTATGCTTAGTTGTTATTACTGTCATCATGAGTAATCTTGATGTCTGTGATGTCATTATCAATACAATTTACTCAGAGGGAATATATATCTATATCTATCTATATTATATATATATATATATATATGAGCCACAATATCGATCATCCAAATCACAAAGACTAGATTTATGTGCCACAAAGAACGTGCCACTGAAATATAGACGAAAGTCATGGAATAGAACCACTATAGTATATATGTTGTGATTCTTGGAGGGATAATACAAACTATAGAAAATATAGTGAGCCAAATATAACGTGATGTCATATAGAGGATAGCAATACCACATTTTAAGAGTGAGTGGAGCCACTGTACATGCCTTGACACTGTAAATCCATAGAATGAACCAATGAGCCACTATATTGAAGGTGTGATATACTATATAGAGATACAAACTACTATATGTATATGTGCCACTATATCAAGCCTCTCTTTAGGGTATCTGAGCCACTGTAAATTACAATGAGCCACTGTGCTGAGGAATTGCGAGTCATGAGAATTTGATACATAAAAATGAGTGAGCCAAGGAATAAAAGCTTCCCTCTAGATATGTGAGCCACAAATGATGAGATGCGATCCAAAATTTAATAGATGTGAGATTTAGAAATAAACGAGATGTCTAAAAAACGCGAGCCACTCAATCAACGTGATTCTCAGAAATTGAATGTGAGCCCTAAGGAACAATGCAGACCACAAAACAATAGAATTTGAGCCACAAAATATTTGCCTCATTTCACAAATATATCCTTAATTTTTTTTTTATCATGCAACATATTTTTAGGGATGAGTTTTGATCTTTTATTTATAGCCTTCCAAAAATTTGAATGCAACCTAGTGGAGACAAGCCAACTTTTATAGTTTGGAGGGAAATCCTTTAATTCAAATTTAAATACTTTCTCTTTAATTTTCTTCCTCAAGTTTTAATGTCATATATTATATATATATATATATATATTATATATATATATATATTATATTTATTATATATATATATATTATATATATATATATTATTTCCTTTTTAATAATAATTTCCTTTTCACAATTGAATTTTTCTTTAGGGGCATGTTGGGCTTCTTCTAGGGCTATGGGGAAATTTGTCCCATATTTTCCCACACTTCAACACTCCCTCTCAGCTAGGAGGAATTTCCATCCTCATCATAAGTTTCATCTTGAATTCCTAGGTCAACAACATCATGTCTCGTCTCATCTCATATAGAAGAAGAATAAGGCACAATCAACGGTAGGGGAGATCAATCCTCAAAACCCTACTAGTCTTCAAGTCAAATAAGATGACCTTCATCTTAGCTATAACAACAAGATATCCTTCTCATCACATATCCTCTTAAATTGTTTCCTTTGATCATTAGTTGAACAATGACACCTCTATCTAAAGAAGAAGAATCATCATAGGTGAGCTACGACAACTGCACTATATCAAATACAAATTACTGGGAAAGGATCACAACCATCCTATTGTCATGGGCAAGATACCACTTTCCATAAGAGGTAAGGATCACATCCATCCTATTTTCTGTTGATCTTCCCATCTTGAACCTCAAGAATTAGTAGTAGAATACTTGCATCATAATCCAAACCTAGGGGATATACTCGACTTATCATTGGTAAGGATCACACACACCCAAGTCTCCTCAAAGCATTTTCCATATGGGGAGGAACAATCCCAATAACCCAACTTGTGGGTATGATGCCGACTGGGGTATACTCTGCTAAACTTGATAGGGGTAGATACTCGAATTTACATGTGAGACAAGGATCATGCACACCTTAGAGTGATGATAGGGGAGATACCCAACCCACCACAAGGATTAGGGATCACACACACTTATTGTCTAGAGATCCCTCAAACCCAAGAGCTCTTCGACTCAATTCTCTCCCTGGGAGCTCAAATATGGGGGAAGAGCATAACTCATTGTTTTTGATTAGCTGAGACCCCATCATCTAATTAGTGACTTCACTAGGATTATGATTGTTAGTCCTATCCATAGTGCATGACACCTAGAGAATATTAGGTCAACCAAAAGCTCGCATGCTACAATAAAAAATCCAATTTTCTGCTTGTTGATCAATCAAAATGTGATGGAGTCTCATTGCTCCTTTACGCACCATATCCTGAATATAGTGATATTTGATCTCAATGAGATTGAACCTGTCATGGAACACAATATCCTCTGTAGGTCGAAACTGATAAAATGTCATAGTATATCATGTTAGACATTGGATAAGCTAATGTTCCCTGTGTGTTTCGTGACGTGGACTAACTACCTCTTGTGGATCCTTATCTCTGGCAATGTAATTGTTGACTAACACCTACGAGTTTTTTTCTAACAATAATCATGATTCCTAAGAAGTGGTATCAGAGCGTAGGTCACAAGTTCAAAACACACCTGACTCGCGTTGGGGTCGGATACTTTTGGAATTTTGATAAACCAACACTCCCCATGTGTTTCATGACATGGACTAATTGCCTCTCATGGATCCTTATCTCTAACGATGCAATCATTGACTAAGACCTGTGGGTTTTGGTATAATGACAATCATGATTCCCAACATGTCATAGTCATGCCCAACGTATGATCAAATGACTCTCCAAAGATATTTCTCAACCATACCATTTTGCAGCCATCCATGCTAGCAATAATGCACATTGTCTCTCAAAAAACATTTTACGTCAGGAAATCATATAGGAAACCAAGATAGGCCTAAGGCAACATTTGGATGTGTTATTCCAATAAACATTATTCTCAACATCAATGCATCCATAAATTCTTAGGTATTCGACAGTTTGTCTTAGTTCATGAATGATTACACGGCATAGGAATCCAAATACTAGCTTTGCAACATTCCAATATACATATCTAGGCTCTATATGGATCAAGGAACATATTGTAGATTAAGAATCCATTAGAACTGTATTTGAAGAGGAGGCTCTCTCACTTGCTTAGTGTAAACCATTATTCCAATTCTTTAACATCATACTTCCCTTGATAAGGAAGTCCTCATCATCTCTCAATTACACTAGATCATCTTGCCAGTGTCAAGAGTCAACTCCCTGTGCCACTAAATTCTAAGATGATCTTGATCCTGTCAGAAATAAATTATTAACATATAAATCCAAATATCAAAGACATACCTTTAATTATGAAGAGAGGTCGAGTTTGCATCAGATATTCATCATTTTAAACATGTCAATCCTAGGAGACTTGCTAGAATCCATATGAAGCTTTATTATTTTGTAATCATAAATATCATCTCATGTTCCTTAGAGCCTTAAGATGGCTTCAAGAATGTTTCTTCTTAAATGACACAGAGAGATCCAACTTTTCATACACCCGATAATGAAGCATCAAACAATGGGAGTCAAGATATCATCATAGCCTTGTCATATTGAGAGCATATTCCTGATCCTTGTTATGTAGTATGGAAGCATCTAACATTGAAACATATTTACATTAAGAATGGTCCTTGTATGAAGGACATATCACTTTCACCATTATATTAGACTGTCACATTCAATATACTCCCTCTAAATTAGAAGATTCTTCAATCATAGTTATCATCTAAGGAGACTGCAACTTGTCCTTCAAGATCTTGAGCTCTTGTCCATTTTCAAGTTGTGCATTCTAATCATGGGATGGTTCCACATATTCCTCAATCTCAATGTAGAGGAATTATTCCTCACATTGATTAGGTATACTTGAGACTTTAGAACAAGAGCAAGATAAATAATGGAAAAGTAAATAATCATAATGAAAGTGTACCTAGTGAATAGGAAGGACTATCTTTATTTTATAGATGTAAGAGTGGTTCCTACATTTTCCTACACCAACTCCTTCTTGGAGCTAACCCTTCTTGCACTACTCTACATCTTGTTGATCTTTGGGATGGATCACATCCTCATCCAAGAACTTAGTAAAACAAACAAAATACTCATGCAAGAAGAATCACCAATAATAAAAAAGAATAAATTTTTAAGAATACAAAGAAATGACATAATACTTTTAGGTACTTATTTTTAATGTATATTGTAGGAGGCTCTCAGCTCCCTCTTGATCCTGAGTTCCTCTTATCTAGGAGGCACCACTATTCATTGATCATATGTCAATGTTTCCTTCAGAAGAAATGCATCCTCTTAAGCCATCACATGTATTCCTTTTCCGATCATTTCAACCAATTTACATGATAATCACTACAATGCATCATCTCCCACTGGGTAGGAGACAAGTCAAACTAGGGTTTCTCTAAATATGTGATAGGTACTTGAAGAATTCAATGTATTCTCACTAATCAAGAATATCATGCTTCACACTAGGGTTTCAATACTATATAACCCAAGCCATATCCAAGGCCACTTCAAGGGTTTCTCCTAAAACCTAACCTTATTTTGTAAGAATGATGCTTCCTTAGGTTTTTATTCAAACCTTAGCATTATCTTAGGTCTCCACCATCTTTATTCATTTCATTCTACTTGATCCATAATGGGTGTCATCACAGGGGTGGTCTCAATGACTTTTATTCAAACCAACTATGATACCATGCCAATTTTTAGGGTTAGGTTGTTTTTTGTTGTAAATAAGTGCATTTACAAACTTTTCCATCATTTACATATTACATTCATCCCTGAACATCATAACATCATTAGAAATTATTTATAAATAGCAATAACATTAATAGTGCAGTGGAATAGTAAATATCAACACAAGAAAATCATACACAATAGAGACAGCAGGAGTTAGGTCAGAGATGAAGGAAAAACCCAAGATGGGGGAAAACCCATCCAAATTATTCTTCTAGTAGATATTTATTATTTTTTCGACTGAGATACAAAGTAAAATATGATGATACATCATCAATCATATCTGGCCATCTGGAGCCAATCAGGGATAATACATGATCCTCATATGTCAAACTACATCATGCCATGTATACGTGAGCTGCCATACATCCTTTTCCACATATTGCCACTGTCATACTAATTTTTTGTCACTGTCATCATTATGTTTCTTCCATATCACTGCTGCCAAGATTATGCATCAAGGTTACTTGCCATATTAAGGGTCACTATTATATACCAAAGATCACTATCATGTTAGTGTAACTACCATACAAAAAGAGTTATTGTCATATCATAAGGGTATTGCCACACAACATTGTCATAGAGAATTTATCATAATTTTCATAGATGCATTGCCCCAAGACATTGCTACAACATTGTTATTGTCACCGCATCAAAGGTATTTTCCATGTAGATTACAGACAATATGAGAAGTCATATAAATGTCTGTCTCGTGAAGGCACTGTCATATACATGCCAATTATTGTTATAGGAACCAAAGTTGTTTTCTAGACATTATAGTTATAGCGGAAATATATCATTGTCAATGGAGTTAACATCCTTTCCATGTGACATGTCCATGTGTCATAAATATTATTATTATGCACAACAGAAAATATAAAGCAGTAAATCACATATGCACAAGTATACACAATTTTTAACAAATATGGTACAATATTGTACAACCCAATATTTGTTATATTAAACCAAATTTGAATAATACAATAGTATATGGTGTATAAGATACAATGAAAAACTTCATTACGTAGACTCTATGTCATATCTTGTCTTTTGGACAAACACAATTCACATCCTCATAATTAATGCATACATGGATTTTCCCTTGTTTCTTCATGACATGGAAAATATTTGACACCCAATCGGTCAAAGGAACGGGGTAGATGAAACCAACATGAAAAGGTTTTTCAACTTCTAACTTTATCGCGGTGACCTTCTTAGGATGGATGGTTGGAGGCATTATCAGACTTGTTTAGCATCAAGATATGTTTTAATTTCATGCACCACTATATTTGGGCCAATACCTAGCATTCATTTCCTCATAGGTCTAGTCAAAAACATCTTGAAACTTCTTAAATAGGGCTTTATAGGTATTGATCTCAGATGGAGAGGAAGACACACCAATGTGTATATTTTAAACAATACCTAGTTTACCAGAGATATCAAGAGGTATCGTCTCTTCGATATTTGAGATATTCTTTTCAGAATGGACTTAATGAATAGAAGTTGAATTCATAAAATAGTCTAAGATATTGGGTAGATACACATCACTGAGATTATCCTTAATGGAATCTGGTAAGAAGGAACAATGGTGATGATCGTCCCACGACGAACCATTCAGAATCATTATCTCCATGATTCTCTCATCGGTAGAGAATGTATGAGAGAACATATTAGAAAATGTACCATAATATAATGATCAATCAACCCAATTTATTGAAGAGAAGGAAAAATCCGCACGAGCCAAATAGATGACTTCGCAATCAAGATTAATGGGTCTATGAAACATCCAGTTTCCAAAACTATGGATGTTAGTTTCATCTTGTACAATCCATGGATAAATCAGGATAGGAGAAGATGATATCATATTGATATAAGAAACTAATTGGGACATTTCAAGAAGTGAAGGAGGATGGAGTGAAAAGGTTCCCATGTGTGAGGAATCCTTCAACAATCCAACCCCAACATGCTGATAAGAGTGTAGAGTTCCCCTACAAGCGGGACACTTCTAGTAACATGAGAATCAGAGGAAAAGAAGTTGATTTTGTTGATGACCATAATCTCGCCCTTATGAGGAAAGGTGATCATATGAAAATAGGTCAAAACAATAGTAGCCATGGCGTAAACGTACATGAGACCCAATAGAATATTATAATCAAGAGTTACATCAATAAATGAAAATTCTATGGATACAGTTTTTCCATGTAATTTTGATTGCAAGGAGTTTAGAATACCACAAGGCTTATATGTTATCCCATCAAAATATTTCAATGTGGTGGGTGACTGACTTAGTTGAGGAGAACCAATCACTTTCTAGTAAGACATAGACTTTATACAGATTGAGGCTCCCTCGTCCACAATAGAACGATGAATGTTCTTTCCATGGACAATGACCTGGATGATAAAATCCAATTGAGTTAAAAGGTGATGGGTATAGCTATCATGACTAAAAACAACTAGGTTGGAATCCAAAGGATCCACAGATCCTATAGCCGAAATAAAAGCCTTCTTTTGGGAAGGTTAGTTTTGCAACACCTCGAGGGTTGACATAGTTGATGGAGACTGAGCCAAGTCTTCAACTACATTAAGATTTTAAGAATCCCTGGAATGAGAGTTGAAAGCAGATTTATGAATAATTCCCTTTGGAGGCTTAATAGTTAACTATATAGGAATTGTGAGTAGAGTGGGATCCAAGGAAGGTGACGCGGAACTCGCAGGTTGATCAGTAGCCTGACCATTTGGAGGATTTTCATTACCATAGTCCTTATTCCTAGTAGCCACCATAACATCACATTTAGGCTTTGTGGAAGAAATAATTAAAATTGTGTTAGAGGAAGAAGGGTCTCAAGCAACCATGTGGGTTTCTTGATTTGGAAATAGGTCGGTCAACATAATAGGAGAAGTGGATTATTTTTGGAAATGGTTCACTTCCGTGCGGTGAGGAAAGTCACAGGTAAATTTCTCCTCATTGCAAATAAAAAATGGGTAGCAAGGCTTTCATTTCTCATTAGAGGACTGATTTATTTGTTTATCCTATGGTGAAGAATCTTTCTTCTTTTCTCCCTTTCCTTTCTTCTTACTTCCTGGTTAGTATTAAGATTTACCTTTATTAGATGAAATGACATTTATCTTGGAAGAAGAAGCTGCAGGAGGATTGGATGGAGGGTTTTGGGCAGATGCGGTGAGAGAAACACCAGATGGTTTACTCATTGTCTGTGAACTAGCAGAACCAATGATGCCATCAGTAGCATGAGAATCTTTACCAAGAGCTGGAGGAATAGAATTCAAAGGTTGTGGAGCATCTAGTATATTTTGATAGAGCGTGCCAAATTGGGTATAGATGAGTTCTAAATAATGGGCACAAGCAATCACTTTCTCTTCAGTCACGACCCCACCTTTAGCTACATCCTTTGTGATAAATGGAAACAGGGATTTAATGAATCATTCCTCTAAGAATTGATCTGGAACATAGGTCTTAACCAACCGATGATGACACTGCCACTCATGAATGTGATATGAGATGTGAGTAGCCTTAGTTTGTTTAAATTTGGTCAAAAATTTTGTTCCAGTTTCATACCGGATGGACAACTAGAAAGTGTAAGGAAGGTGGTAGCTAAGAAACTGAAATTGTGAAAGGAAGTTCTAGTTAATTCAATGTACCATTTAGCTTCAGTACCTATAAGTGTACGGTGGAAAAGACGTAATCAAATGGAACCTTCTCCCCACTGAATTTTGGGATATCAGAAGGAAATTTTGTAGGAATTATCGACCACCAAGACGAATGAGTGATAGTATCATTGGTGAGCCAAGTTAAATCTGGCAATTTGAGAGTCACCAAAAAATATCATTACTAGTTAAAATCTAGTGGAGGATAGGCTGGATAGGAAGGACTAGCCTGAGAAATGGGTACTTGCATTCCCAGATAAGGAGGGTTTTGATATAGAGGATCCTGGGCACTAGAATAAGGAGGATTTCGGTAACCATCATATGCATAACCTTGTTGACCAGCTCCAGGATAACCCTGTAAAGGATGGAATGGTTGGGTTTGGATGTGGTGGCCTTGCAAAGGCACTTGAGGAATACCATGATATGGTCTATATTGTTGCCCCACAGGATTGTGCATCATCCTGACATAAGGTGGTTTCGATTGAGATTGTGCCATACCATACACATTATGTCCTATTGTAACTTTAGGAATACCTTGCCCAAGCGGTTGAGACTGCAAGGTATACCGATGGAATAGGTTGATATGCATTAGCAACCTATAAATGTTGACTTACATGTATTTGAGCTTGTTGAGTTATAGATTTAAAGGTAGCAATTTGAGATGAAGACGACACAGTTTGAGAATTCAATAATGGGTCCAAAATCAAACTAGGTAGGATGGGAAAAGTAGGTTTCAAAACATTGGTAGCCATCCTAAGATATGGAGGATTAAAATAAGGCTGATTAATGATTTGAGGTATACCTATGACAAGTTGTCCCCCTACCATAAGAGGAGGGGATGATGGAGGCAACTACACCCCAGGTGGAGGGTACCCAACATAAGGAGAGTTAGGTTTTTGAAGACATCCTTGCCCACTAACATAAGGGCTAGCCTATTATTCAATTGTAGGTTTAGGCAGAGGGGAAGGAGTAGGTTGAGTAATGTTCATAAGGGAAGTGCTAGATGGAATTCCTGAAATAGATGACATGGGAGAGGTCCAAGGACTATAATATTCTCTAGAGAAGGTGCCATATAAACACTGATAGCCTGTTGGGATGAACAAGACGCCATACAAAGGTGCCTTTAGTGATGTTGCAAACATGGATTAGGAAGCAATAGTTGATGTCTCAACCATAGCGGTGGACATGGGTTGGGAATTCACATCGGATCTGGTTATGGTTAACAATCCCAATGAAGATTGCTGCGATAAATTCATGGGTGAATCAAACTAATCAGGTAAAGAAGTTTGTGTTGGATTTTGAGGAGGAGGAAGAGGGTAATTCTGATTAAAATGGAGTCTGATCCAATGAATAGGATAAAAAGGATGAGGCTCTTCCTGTGGGATCTCTTCAATACTCACAAGACCAGGTGGAAGAGGTTCAATGTTGGGTCCAAGATATATGGATGGTGGTTCTGTCTAAGACAAAGGAAGAGTAGTTGAAGGTCCTGAAGTAACAAGTGAAGATGGTTGAGGCACCTTGGGTTCAATAACCTTAGGTAATAAAGTTTCTGACTTAAGAAATTCAAGCTCAATAAACTTAGGAAATAAGGTTTTAGGTACTTCTATTTCGATTGTGTCAGATTCACTAGGAAAAGTAGAGGTGATCTTGGGCTTAGTACTCAAAGGGAAAGATGATTTTGGTTGATTAGATTCAGGAGGAGGACCAGAAGTAGTTCCTAAATTTCCCAATTCGGTAGTTTTCATATTCTTATGCTTATGATGACTACTAGGAGTAGCCTCTAGTGGGAGAGGAGGCCTATTTTGCATTCTACATGAACGACAGAGTGGGGGATCTTGTTCTTCCATATTGGATAGTAAATTTTGGAAATTTACACAAAAAATAAATAAATAAAAACAGGGTAATCTAGGCATAAATGGTTACCAAGCAACTGTGAACTACAATATACACCTTAGCGAACCAAGGACTTAACTTAAGTGCAGGAAATCTCCTCGAATGTGGTGTTTAGTGTATCATAGTATACAAGGTGGCTGACTCGGTTACCTATGGCGAGGATCGTAACCTATAGGGTACTTCCAAAATATACTCGAAAGTATGTGGAAGTGTAGTCCATAGTAGTTTTTTCTAATGCATAACCATTCAATGAGAGAATTCCCTTATACTTTACATGTGTGGAGTGTCATCCAATATAGCTAAAGGTATGTGGAGAACGATCCTATACACTCATGTACATGGAACGGTATTTCACCCTCAGGATACAACGTTGGAAAACAACGATAGATCCTATGTTTAACGATGCCAGAATACCTCTCTATCCTAGATTTCTAAGTGTTTGCGTTAATGTCACAAATTTTCCTTAGGTTGATTCAATAAATTTTAATCTTTATCCTCAATTAAGTTCCAATTTTGAGGCTCACTGTGAATTTCACTTGAATATCCTAAAATGCAAAACTAGTATGAGGAAATGAAATCTTTCTCATTCAATGAAAATCTATCTAAGGAAGGGAAGGGAAAAAGAGTATGTAGCAAACAATGTGCAAAGTACAATTCTATTTTAATGCAACTGTTCCAATGTTGATGCACACACAAAACCCTAAAATCCAAAGCAAAGATTTTTCTTTTCAAACCACTTAATTTTTTAAAATGATGAAAAATAAGATGCAAATTTTAATCACTGATTCAAACAAACTTTTCGTAACGATGACTAAAACATCAATTCATCCAAGCACTCAATGATCAAACAAAATCAGTTTTCAAATGACCTAATGATAAGAAAAAAGGAAAATATAAAAAAATCCTTACCAAAGGCACTTAAAAACGAAAGTAAACCAAATGGAAGCTTCAGAGACACCACTAGAACTCAAAGACTCAAGGAAGAGCCACTGGAAGAAGGTTGATCAGAGAAAAAACCAAGGAAAAATAAAATTTGTGCATGAATAGGGGCCAATGTAGGCGCAAAGGAGGCATTAGTGCTTTGTAAGATAAGCATAGAGAAGGTCTAGCTGGGGTGGAATACTTTGCCTCTAGAACAGAGGGTGTATTGGTCCAAAATTGCAATAAAGGTCTGAAGAAGAGGTAAGACATGCATAATGGACAAAGAAACCGACAAAGGAATACATTGATCCACAATATGGTCGCCAATTTGTTATACATAATCTATGACTACGAACATAAGTATCTTCCCTAGGCCTAGTGGACTGACCTAGAACAACGAAAAGACAAATAATTTTATTTTTTCCTTAAAGTAAATAGATAATGAGATGAAGCCTACCTGGAATTTTTTGTATGCTTCTCTCCTTCCATGACTTGTATGTTCCAATCCTAGCTATGATTATTATAATTAGAACCTGCACAAGCAGACAACATGAGCCAATGATCTACAAGATCTTTGTAGCATCATCTAATCACTTTATTCAATAGATCAACATGGTATTGAAATAAATGAAAACATAACATCATATATAGGAAAACAAATAACTCTTTTCATTAATAGAAATCGGGTGAGTTACAACCAAAAATAGGTGTTGATCTTGTAGAAGATCTCCTCCAAGTTGAATTTTCCTTTCCTTGCCACAAAGTGCACCTCTAGTCACCCTAATGCATGGAATAATGTATCTCACAACATCAGCATAAGGGTAGAATAAATCTCCAAAATCCAACCCCTTGCCTATGGATGGTTATAAATATATAGATAAGGGAAGTAATTCATGAATTCTTATCCTTTTATCAATTTAGGCTTGAGATCCACTCTTGATGGGAGGATGAGATCAAAGGGATAAGGGATGAAAACTCTAAGGTAGGATAAGATAGGATTCAAGAATTTTATCCAAGGTGAATTGTTACAACAAATCCTGGAAGCTTCTGGAAGAGGAAGCTTCAGGATTCTTTTTTGTTTTCTAGAATTTCTAGAATCAGCACACCCCCAACAAAGGGAAACTTGTTGGTGATCAACGCAAGCCCAGAGTAAGATAACTTGGTAGTCAACACTGGCCAATGAGGGGCTAGGGTGTGTTGGTCTGAAAAAAGACTGAAATGAGGTAGTATCGGGTAGAAACTCGGGGATATTAGAGAGGCATACTTAGATATTTGAGTAGGGAGGATGAAAAAGTATTCAAAGGATGTGAATGCTCCTGTTTGAAGGCCTATTGACCAGATGTGACAAAATGGCCTATAACATTATAAGATCAAATTTTCTTACATGGAATTGAAAAAACATGGCCCCAAGAAGATAGTGTGAGAATACTACATACAAACTAGAGCAAGAAAGTATACCCATGAAGAGCCAACTTATGATAATGTTTTCAGAGGAGTTCGGACATACCATGAAATTATACAAAGAGTTCAAAACATTCCTAAATTTCTCCAAATTGAGTTCTAGAACTTCTTAAATAAAAGGAGAAGGTGGTTACCACCTATGCTCCAAGTAGATAGAGGATTGAAAATAACATAGACTCTAATCTAGCCAATTATTCCTCTTCCAACAGATTCAGAGTCCCAACAGATTGAAAAGAAATCACCTCAATAGGATTATCAAGAGATGCAATCAAAGATTGATATAATAGTTGATACTATTACTTCAAAGGTATTGAAATAAAGGATCATTCAACTAACTACCAAAGTAGAAGAAAGAAGAATGGAATTTGTTTGAAAAATTATAAAAGGACTTGGATGAGAGCAAAGGAAAGAGTTCAGTGAATACTACACTAGAAGGCTTAGATATAGCATTTCAAGGCCTAGAATCTCCCATGAAAGGAACTCAGATTGAGGAATTGACCACTTTGGTTTCTTACGAAGTTGTTGTTAAAACTCCTATATTGTCTATGCCCAATGTAAATTCCTTATAATTTCTTTGTGTTTATGAATTTTCACCGATTGAAGAATAGGAAATTCCTCCTATTGACTTATTTTCCAATATCGAGAAAAGGTCTATTGTGAAAGGAAAGGTTAAAAGATAAATAATTGAACAAAAATTAGAATATCTAGCTCAATAAAGGACAGTTTTCAATGGATCCAAGTAGAGTGATGGGCAATTAGTAGGAAAATTGGTTGATTCAATGGGAGCCTTCACTAATGGTAACATCTAGTAAATAAAAATTTTAAAATAATTATCAGATAAAGAAATAAAAGAATCGATAAACCTGAGATACAACTGACCAAAAAGGAAACCCAATTTGAGAAACATGTGAAATTAAGTCTATCAAATGAGCAACAACATCACCTACAACAAATGAAAGACTTGGAGCAACAAATGAAAGAAGAAGTCACTAATATTTAGAAACTATTTACCAACTTTGATATGTAGAAAGAGTCAAATTGCCCACTTGCAATCAAAAGTAGAATAATTTAAGGGAAATTAAATTCATATAAATCAATTCAAAATGTTGGTTATTGAAACCAATGACTAGTTGCAATAGGTGCAGTAAAATTTAAGTCAATATCTAAGCCTGATTCAACAACAAGAATATATATGGTTAATGATTTCTTCAATTTTATTTCTAATAACAAATCCATATTAAATCAAGTCATAGAGAATTTAACAGATCTATCATCATGGAAACCAAGGATTAAAACAAATTCTTGAGATCTTCCGCAGATCTCAAACAAAGATAAAATAAAATTTGAAGTTGCTTTAAAAGGTTGGAAATGGAATCTACAACTTTCCAAAGACATAGTCATGGAAGCTAAACATTCATGCTCTTCCACAATCAATTCAACAATTGGTTTAGCCAAGGAAACTGATATGCTTTCTTTCCTATGGAGATGTTTGGAAAGGCTGAGGATTTCATTCTTTATGCCTGAATATGAAGGAAATAATTCAAAGAGACGATAAATCAACTGTAAAGGTCGACATACAAACCGTGCGTTGCTTCTTAGTCAAACCAAAAATCTATTGTCTTGCTATCAAACATATTTCCTTAATAACAACTAAAGAGCTTGTAGTTGTTTAAACCAAAATGTTTAATTGTTAGGTAAAATTGCATCCAGAAGCTCCTAATTTTGTGACCAGGATCAAGGAAGTTCACGAGTTGGAAACAACACATGCAAGCCTCTAGCTTATCAGTCAAATATCAATCTGAACAACTTGATCAAGCCTCTGTGAGACCTTAACATTCTCTTATTTTTACGTATTTTTGTCGTTTGATAAAATTTTCCATTGAAACAAAATGTAAAAAAACCCTAATTTAGTATTATTTAATGGATACCCTTAGTCCTTTGAATGGGTTTCGAATTTTCTAAAGAATGCTCATAGCACTATTGTAAGAGTTTACTTTTTGGAGAATAGAAGAACCAGTGAAGTCTTTGCTTCATTTTGCATGAGTATATGTGGTATTGTTGTTTGCATTTATTTGAATACATTTGAAGTTAAATTCTTGCAATTTGAATGATCTATTTTATTTTTTAAGTGATCATGAAATTGTGTATGTATTGTTTCATGATATTGTTTTGAAATTACAATATATTTAATTTGATTAAGCACAGTGAAATATGTATGAATATTTTGTTTTTTATATGATATTTTAACTATTTATATGAATCATAAGTTAATTACAACTAAGAGTTAAGTTTGTTCAATTAGAGAGATCTAAATCTTCTCTAATTGTACTTGTTATTTGAATTCACACATATACTTTAGTTCGCTCTTGGGATAAGAAATAGATAATTAGATATTTAATTTATAAATATTATTTTTCATTCATTTAGCCATATTATATTGCACCTGTTAGATTATATATTTTTTATAAAATCTCCTTTTGACGAGTAAAATCCATTTGTGGCAATTAGGCTCGCATATTGGTGAGAGTTTCTATACCAAATGAGTATAGGTCTTATTGGGACCTTGATCAGGAAAATTCTCTTATTATTGCTATGGTAAATTTAAGAATCAACAATTTGGGTGCTAGAAAGAAGGCCCTATAATGATGAATGGTACAAGAAATTCCAAAACTAATATTCATTCGTAAATACCATCATCACCTTTAGACCTTGAATCAGCTTCAAGCACCAAAAATAGATATGATCCTAAAATCTCTGAAGTTGGCTAGTCAAAAATTGATCCTACCATATATAAGATAGAAACACATTCACCTCAACCTAAAATTTCTTATAATCTAGGATCAATTTTGAAACTCTCAATTTTTAGTTACCTTGAGGATACTATCAAAAGTATTCCTTAGTGGGATTAAGCATCTCCTTAAATCCAAAATATCAAACAATAAATTGAATAGATTTTTTTATTTTTGGAGAAATATTTTCCTAATTTGTTGGTCCACATCAACTTGGTTTTCCTATCTCTCCTTTAAAAATTATCACAAGAGATCATAGTAAAAGGTTTGGATAAGAACCACTAGGATCCCTTTCCCACTAGAGGAATGATCCAGATTTAAACAAGAATGCAACAAAATATAGAGATAACCATATACACAAAGATGCAGTGGAAATAATACTTCATTTCATTTATGGAAAATACTGAAATATGCTTACAACCAAAATTGGAAATAAACCAGCTAGGGCGATGGTAAC
The DNA here is from genome assembly GCA_000404065.3 of Pinus taeda. Lineage (NCBI taxonomy): Eukaryota > Viridiplantae > Streptophyta > Pinopsida > Pinales > Pinaceae > Pinus > Pinus taeda. The sequence goes on along the minus strand of APFE031259439.1, from coordinate 171,211 downwards.
TTATCTCTGAGAAGAGATGTGGTGGCTATATGCCTCTGAACTGTGTTACAATGAGGCTCGAAGGCCTATTATTGTTGAAAAACAATGGAAAACCCTTCACATCCCAAAACCTAACCCTAGAAGATGAAACACCAAATTGTGGGCCCCGTTTTGGGTAAGTTGGTACATCAACTTCCCAGGGTCGTAACTTTGGCATATGATCTCCGTTTGACGTGTATAATAGCTCGTTAGAAAGATCTATTCGATCATTACCACTTTGGGAAGGGCCACATCAGTCCATGGACCCATTTTGCCCCCAGATTTCCCAAAAAACGTCGTTTAGGGCCTCAAAACGGCTCTAGAAGTTCAGGACCCGAAAAACTGCTAAAAAAGTAAACTGTGCTACAATTTAGGAAACTGAAAAACTAAAATAGACAGTTGTGGGGGTCCAAATGGGATAGGTGGGTGGCCACCAACATCCACTTGGATCAAGGAGAACATCCTCGATCTAAAGTAGAAACAAAATAAACTATATCGAAAGACGAAACAACTTATTTTCTTCATACCTGTGAATCACCTAAAAGCCCTATCTATCAACCACTACCTTCTCACCCCTCAACACCCAAAACTACCAAAACACCTAAACCTCCTTTATTCATGGTTGAAGCCAATGAGCCAACAACCATGAAGACCTTTCCTATCAATAGGTGCAATAAATAATCTTGGAGTTCAACATGACTTGCCGAAACACTCTAAAAATGCTCACCTAAGTTTAATCTTGATAACATGGAAGCTCTTGAATATCACATTAGGAAATTCATCATAGCAAGAAGCCTCATGACTGTACAACATGAGGATGTTCTCTACAGATTATTTCCTTACACATTTGAGGGAAAATCCTCAACCTTTTGCGTTATGTTCTAGTTTAATTCAAAGTTGGGATAATTTTGAAGACATATTCATTAAAAAGTTGGCAATGATAAAACTCCTATAGCTTTAGTAATGGAACTATCTAGAATTAAAATGTGTAATAAGGAAAAGATTAAATATTTTAACAAAAGGTTTTTACCTCTGTTGACTAAATTTTTTGAAACTTTTAGGCCTATAGTAGATGTCCAAATTGAATTTTGTACTACCGCATTGCCATCATCTATTGCGATATTTATGGAAAAATCTACTAAAATTGTTCTAACAAAGGAAATGCATGAAGCTTTGAATTTCCAAAAGAAAATCCTAAGCATTTCCATTAAGGAACCCATGTAAGAGTGTTAAAAGCTAGGACAATACTAAGAGTGGGGGTGAATTAGTATTGTATGAATTTTATAGCTTTCTTTCACTTGCAATGAAAATTAGGAAACCAAGACATACTTCAACAATTAATTTATATGAGCATGAAAATAGTCAACACAAGTATCACAAAGATAACACACAAATTCTTCAAATATTTCCTTCAATTTCTTCACAAGGCAAGCTACAACTTGCTATTACAAATTTCTTTGGCTACAACCATTAGGAAGCTACTCCCTAATTTATTAGTTACAATTGAAAGGAGCTACAACCCCTGAGTTTATCAACTTCTACTGAAATAAGCTCCAACCCGTAACTTTTACCAACAACTACTAAAAGGAGCTACAACCCCTACTCTGCAAGCTACGACTTTCATGACTTCATTGATTCATTTTTCATACAATTTTCATACTAAAATTAGGACACCAAGACATACTTCAACAATTAATTTATATGACCATGAAAAGAGTCAACACAAGTGTCACAAAGATAACACACAAATTCTTCAAATCTTTCCTTCAATTTCTTCACAAGGCAAGCTACAACTTGCTATTACTAATTTCTTTGACTACAACCAACAGGAAGCAACTACTCTGTAATTTATCAGTTAAAATTGAAAGGAGCTAAAACCCCTAATTTTATCAACTATACTGAAAGAAGCTCCAACCTGTAATTTTACTAACAACTACTAAAATGAGCTACAATCCATGATCTGCAAGCTACAACTTTCATGACCTCAATGATTCATTTTTCATACAATTTTCCTATCCCTCCATCAAAGGTGGATCTCTTACTGTAGATTGGTAATTGGATAAGAACTCCCAACTTACCCTACTTCTCTAGATATTCCCAGCCTTCTATGTGGGTGGGGGTTGGCTTTGGAGAGTGATTCTGCCCTTACGTTGTTGCAGTGAGTAGTCATCATCTCATGTATTTATGGTGATTGGAGGTGCATATCGTGACAATGAAAGGACAAGTCAACAACTTGGAGGAGCTCTTCTACAAGATCAATTGCTACTTATGGCTGTAATATCCTTCCATTTATATTAATGGAAAGAATTCATTGCTTTCCAATATGTAATGTTGTTATTTCATATATTTAAATACCATGTGTATTTACTGAATGAAGTACTTAGATGATACTGCATAGATCTCGTAGTTTCTTGGCTTGTGTTATATGATTGTGTAGGTTCTAATTTTGGAATTGGAGCTTCCAAGATAAAGAAGGAGAGAAGTGCACAAAGGATTCTAGGTAGGCCTAACTTCGTCATCTATCCAATTTAAGGAAAAGTACTGTGTTCTTTGTCTCTATGTTGTTCTAGGTTAGCCATCGATCTAGGGGAGATAATTTTGTCTGCAATCGTAAATCCCATATAACAAATTGGTGACCATACTAGGGAATGGAGAATTCCCTTGGTGGTATGTTTGTCCATTATGTTTGATTACCTCTCTGACAGGCCTTTTTTGTATCATCCAACCAAGAACTGACCTAGGAAGTGATTTCATTGAACCGTTTTTGCACATTTTGTGTTGGAATTCTCTTTCCCAGGCCCAACGCACCCCCTATGCCTTTCACAAAGTGTTTCACTTCTCCTTGGCCCACTCTGCACCAACGTTGCAACGCATTGATGCCTTTCCTACACCAACATTGGACCCTATTTTTGCATGAACGTTTCCTTGGTTCTTGAGCCTATATTTGGTCAGCCTATTTCCATTTGAAATTCCCTGAGTCTTCAATGTTTTGTGGTCTCATGAAAGCCTCCATTTGGTTTTCATCTGTGTTGTTTTCCATTGGTAAAAATTAGTTTTGATTTTTCTTTGTTCTTATCACCTGGTCACTTGAACACTATTTTCGTTTGATTGCTGGTCACTTGGATGAATTGTTGTTTTAGTTCTCATTCTGAAAAGTGTAATTCAATCAGTAGTTGAACATATCTTAGTTTTCTCCATTTCAAAAATTAAGTGTGGTGAAAAGAAAAAAAATTCATCGGAATCTAGGGTTTTTCATGTGCATTAACATAGGAACAATTGCATCAGAAAGGAAATTGCATCTTGCATCTTGTCTCTTGCATATTATGTGTTGCATATTGATTTTTTATTCATTTCCTTAGCTAGATTTGCATTGAAAGAGAAAGGATTTCTATTTTCTCATGCTAGATTTTCATTTTAGGATATTCAAGTGACATTCATGGTGAGCCCTAAAATTGAAACATAATCAAAGATAAACAGTGACATTAACACAAACGTTTAGAGGTATAGACCAGGGACATGTTATGGCATCATTAAATGTAGGAGTTGTCGTTGTTTTCAAGTGTTGCATCCCAAGGGTGAAATCCCATTCCACGTATGTGAGTATATAGGACCGTACTCCACGTACCTTCAGGTATAATGGTAACACTCCACACACGTAAAGTATATGGGAATACTCTCATTGAACGGTCACACATTAGACAACACTACTACGGATTACACTCCCATGTACCATCGTGTATATTATGGGAGTTCCCAATAGGTTGCTATCCATCCATAGGTAACTGAGTCTGTGACCTTGTATACCATGATACACCGAACACATCATTTAGGGAAATTGGTTGTTGTACGTTAAGTCCTTGGTTTTCTAAGGTGTATATTGCAGTTCATGATTTCCTAGTAATCCCTTATGCCTTGATTACCCTCTTTTTGATTCATTTCCTTTTGTGTTAATAAGATTTATTGTCCAATGTGGAAGAACAAAATCCCCCTCCCCGTCGTTCATGTAGAATGAAAAATAAGCTTCCTCTTTCTCTAGAGGCTACTCTTAATTGTCATCCAAGACATACACAAACACCAACTACCAAATCAGGCACATCAGGAACTACTTCTGGCCCTCCACCTAATATTGATCAGCTAGAATCATTTGTCCCTTTATGTTTTGAAACCTATATTGCATCTATTCATGTTGGTGAAACTGAAACAATTGAAACAAAAGTCCTTGAAACTTTGTTTCTTATGTTATTGAACCTAAGGAGCCTCATCCATCTTTACCTAAGTCTTTGGGACCTTCCCCCTCTCTTCCTTTATCTCATATAGAACCAGTATATCTTGGGCCTGATGGTGAGCCTCTTCCAAACAAACTTATAGGTATTTAAGAGATCCCTCAAGAAGAGTCTTATCGTTCTACTCCTTTTCATTTGGAAGTAATTTATTTATGTCAAACCAATCCTCTTCCATCTCTTCAATCGCTAACACAATCTCCTTTGCCTGATTATTTGGGCTTATCCATGGTTTTCTCGCAGAAATCTTCGTTGGTATTATTAACCATGACTAGAACTAATTCAAAATCTTATCTTGTGTACACCACTACGGTTGAGACATCAAGTGTCGCATCCTTATCTATGTTTGTAACATCACCAGAAGCTCATTTATATGGTGACCTGTCCAACCAGCCTGGCTATCAGTCATTAATTGGTACCCTTTCTAGTGTGGCTTCCAGTCCTTGGGCCTCTCCCATGTAATCCAAATCAAGCATAATGTCTTACTTATCTTATGAATTCCACACAGTCTGATCCTCTTCCTACATCTACACCTACAATAGAACAACAGGTTGGTCCGTATATTAGTGGGCAAAGCTACCCTCAACAACCCAACCCTCCTTATGTTGGCTACCCTCCATCAGGATCACAGTTGCCTTCATCATCCCATCATCCCATGGTAGGGGGAACCTATTGTTGGTATACCTCAATATGGTAATCCGCCTAGTTATAGTCCTCCTTATCCTAGAATGGCTTCCAGTGTTTGCCTACCTACTTTACTTGTACAACCTGGTTCATATTGGGATCAATTGTTGAATCCTCAAACTGCACCATCTTCATTTAAAATTACGACCTACCCCTTCGTACCTCAACAAGCTCAAATATATGTGAGAAAACCTTTACATACCATTCCAATGGTATCTGTTCCCCCCAGATCTTGATTTGTCAACCTATACAAGGTTCCTCACCTTCTCAATCACTTGCACAAGGTACTCCTCAAGCTACTGTAGGTCCAATTCTTCAAAATTTGGTGCAGTCTCAATCAAACCCGTATCAAGATGAAATGGAAACCCCAATTGGGAAACAGTATGGATCACATTAAGTGCCTTTTCAATGCTAGCAAATCCAAACCCAACCATTCTAGTAGCTTTATCACCATCCTAGGACTAGGAAACAAACCCACTTATATGTTGGTTATCAGAACCCTCCATATTCTGGTGACCAGGTGTTGCACAAAAATTGTCACTTTGACATTCTGCAATCAATATGAGTCTATCACCACTCATACTTTCCTCCTTTGCAAGTCTTAAACCTCAGTTCTTCATATCAAGCTTTGAAAATAAGAGAAAGTCCTTAAAAATCTCTAAAACTCTGGTTTTGCACTTTATCTTAGCATTACTTGCGGTACCGCACCCATTGGTCATGTCCCCTGCGCACCTGACTACTCTGTCTCTGTGTTATGGGTGCGAACCCCTATAAAAGTAAAAAAGGCACAAGTACATTCTTAAAAACTCACTTTGAGTCATTTCTAGAAGCTTCTAGAGGGAATCTTGAGCTGGCAAGTTCGCTCCTTGAGGGTTCATGCATCCCATTCTTTAAGGAGCAAACCCCTTGATGTGAGGAGCTTATCCCCTTGAAGGAGGACTCTATCCCTTCAATGGTGGACCTGTAACCTCCTTCCCTTGCACTATAAAATGAAGCATTGGGCTGGTTACTTGGGAGGTTGAAAGCTAAATATATTTGAGGGTAAATGTTGCTGGAACTTAGTCTTCCTAATTGAGCTTTTGAGATGAGAGATTACATACCTTTTGATCTCATTTGGAGGAGGGTGAGGCTTGTCAAAGTAGAGGAGATTCTTGTTTGGACCCTAGGAAGAGCTTGTACAACATCAAGGCACCAAGGTTGTAAAGTTCTTCTATTTCAAAGTTAATAAAATCAAGTTTACTTTTCTCAATAAGCTATGTCTTATGGTTTATTTCATAGATTCCTTGATCACTATGATGAACATGATTTATTATATTAGCTATGCAGGTGTTCTTTGATGTGTGCTTGTTTGTGATTGCAGGTTATTAAAAGGAAACTCTTGAAGCTGTTGGAGCATGGCTGCCACAAACTAGCGTTGGACTTAAGGTAGGGTCTAAAACACCTCTTAGTTTTTATTAATGAATCGCAATATGTTTAGAGAAAAGTAGATTTGCTTGTCCTGCTTGTTGCTAGATATCAGTTGATACTAGGGAGATCGGTCTTGTCCGCAAGAATGATTTACCGGCCAACAAATTGGTGACTCCGCTGGGGACGGGATTTGAATTTGGTTTTTTTTAATTTTCCTTTGTCTTTGACTTGAGAAACTTGATTTTGTTTGTAGTCATTGCTTGATGTGTGTGGGATTGGGTAGTTTTTAGCTTCTGGATTGTTTTTTGTTTTTTCAAATTTTTTAAGAGGACCACACATTCTTTTGTAATACAGTGCGGACATCTCCACACTGTTACTTTACTGCACAGAGCGGTACTGCATCTAGTTATATTAGAAGCCTGCGGACCCTGTCAAAATTTTTGAAAAACTTAAAATGTTTTCGTCCAGTTAGGTTTAAGATTACTTTATAGCTTTTAGTGTCTACCCAGATCTGCATGTGTCCTGTCAAAAAGCCTTGTTTATGAGTTTCTTTCAGAAAATTCTTCATCTCATCAATCTTCATTAAGTTAATTGGGTGTTTTGAGTCTCTTTTTTGAGAAATTCTTAATTTGATTTCCTTTGGTCATTACTTGGAGGTTTGTCTCAGTCTTTTCACAATTTTGTATGAGTGTTGATCGCCTTTGAATGTTTTTATTTTTTGATCTTTGGAACTCTCACCCAATTTTCTTGACTTGCACTTGATTGGTTCTTAGATTACATTAGAATCATCTTGTGTTTGAGAATTCTCTTGCATAGATCACTTTTGCATAGTTAAAATTCTCATTTTCAGAATATGAATGTGAATTGTGCATAGATTACAATTGCATAGTTTACATTCTAAAAAATCAATTGTAGATTTAGATCAGTTTTCTTTGATTTGAATTTAAATATTTTTATGCTTGTTTTTAACACACAAAAATAAAAATAAAAACTATTTTGGAATTGATTTGTATTAGTTTTTCTTAATTAAATTAGTGCATTAGAGAATTTGTTATATTTTCTCTTAGTGATCGATTTTTTGCATTGTTGGAAGTGAATGGAAACTCTCTTCTTACCTTTGTTAGGATTCATCGAATTGAAAAGATTACATTATCATATTCGATTGCATTCAGTTTTGGGTTGGGTCATAACACCATTGGTTTCATATCCATTTACCCTTTTGAGTAATAACAACCTAAAGGGGTACAAGATCATATTGAGGAGGATGGAGAGCGCGAGCATTTTTTCACTTGCCCTAGGGTTTCAGTTCCCAAATGTTGTCATTGCTGCTGGATCGAGCCGACCTGGAGGTGCGGCCATGGATCTGAACGCAGGGAGGTATATGCAGGGCGAAGAAATGGGTCTCTATTCTTTTGCAGCCATGAGAACGATGGGATGGTACCTAAGGCACGAGACCGACTTATCGTGGAGGTTATCACTTGAGTCCCTGCAGACATGCCGGGCATAAGTACTGTACGAGACGCTACCCATTAGACTGTGTGCCATGGCAGAAAGGGTGGGTGATGTGGAGAAAGAGGGTTGGGTTCCTCGGTGCATTAGCCCCTCAGCTTGAGACTGTTTTGACCGCCATTGCTATATGGCCATCCAACTATGTGGTGGCAAGATGGATCGATCTGGCCTTTACCTCTTTGGGCCGCCGACTCTTTTTACTCTACGTCTTTGCCTGCAGATTCCTACCCCTGGCAACTATCACACTCTTCCACATGTAGCAGCAGTATTGCCAGGATCTGGAGCTGGCTTTGCAGCCCCGCAATCTCACTGTTTCAACCTCGATTCCTCATTCAGGCAGCCGAGATCCTATTCATCTCCAGCAAGCGAATTTTCAGATTCAAATAATTCTTCTGACAGGCAAAACCCTGCTCCTTGGGGTCCAGCCATCTTTCACAGTGCGCCATCTCTCAAAGATACTCGAACAGAGGTTGGGGATCCCTTCCTCCCTTCCACGGCTCCTCTTTGTAGGTAAGCAGCTTGATAACAATCTGCCTCTTTCCTTTTATAATATTGAAAGAAATACCACAGTGATCCTATCACTTCAACTAAGGGGAGGTTCAGTTGGGCAATCCTCTGCCTCCAAAGGATTTTCCTACAAAGATGCAGTTCATGCACAGCCTGCCAAGAAGTGTGCCCAATCTACCGAGGCTCCCAAACCTTTCTTGGTGGAAAAAATGGAGGAAACCCCTGCCATTGAAATCACTCATCCATCTTTGGATGATCAATACCAGACATATGCAGAAAAAGCCCTCATTTGCAGATTTAATGGCCTATGGCCTCGCACTGCTGATCTATACCAGTTGACCCATTCCAATTGGACCAACAACTGCAAAGTCTTCTTCTGCTCGAAAGGCTCCTTTATTGTAGTCTTAGCCTTCAACAAAGATTACCAAAAAGCCTTAACGGGAGGCCCCTGGTTCTAGGGATCAGCTGGACTTTTCCTCTCCCCCTGGTTCCCAGACTTTGACCCCTCCACTGCGGTCATCTCCAAGCTTCCTATCTCTGTCAGGCTTCCAAATCTCCCGGCGCATCTATGGCATTTTGCTGTCTTTCAAGGAATCGAGGACATCCTAGGCTACTTCTTGGCAACAGATACCTCAAGGGGGGAGCAAGGAATATATACCTATGGCAGAATTTGTGCAGAAATAGACATTAGTAAAGGGCTCCCAGATCATATCATCCTCAAATTCGGGGACTTCCATTGGACGCAAACTTTGGACTATGAGAATACAGCCTTCAGGTGTCGCCATTGCCATCAGACAGGGCATCTCCAGAACACATGTGTAGCGTTCTTTGCCAAAAAGAAGAATATCTCTCGCAAATCCAAATCCAAGAGTTGGAAACCTTGTGATAGACCCCCTATGGATGACATAGAGTCCTCTAGATCTGATGAGGAGGGCATTGAAGTGGAAGAGGAGAATTTGGAGCTACCGAAGGACTCGCCCTTAGCCCACGCCAAGGATCCTTCTGTGCCTCTGTTCTCGCAGAAACGTTCTCATGAGTCTTCGCCTTCTGATTCAGACAAGGAGTCTCCTCCTTTAGCTCAGAAAAATCTGAAAGTAGTTCCGCTCTAGCTAGATCAAAATGGTTGGGTCAAAGTCAGTAAAAATAAAGGAAAAAAATGTAGATTGGAAGATTCTTCCCATGCTGGGTAGACTCCCTAGTCCAGCTCGTTCATGTTGTCCTCTCTGTCATCTTTTGCTCATGTCGTGGTTGCTCTTTGGGACCGAGGTTGATAACATATCATTTCCGGCTCCCTTGCTCTTTAGCTTCGCTTCTATGAAAGCTCTGATTGTACCAGATGTCATTTCTTAATAGAATTAGTCCTTACTAAAAAAAAAAAATAACAGCCTAAATAACACAGCGCTTAATTAAAATTCATCTAGTAATTTTTGCATTTTTAGGGCTCTTTCCAGCAATCTAGCTTAGGCTAGTGTCTTGGAATAGGTTTTAGTTAACTCTCCAAGACAGTAAAACAAACAAGTAGCTGTATCTTGCGGTAGGAAATAAATCCAATTGTAATTGATATAATCTAGGAAGTTCCTCTTAAAGGAGTCAATCACGAGATCATATCTGAACCTTTGAGATAATCAAGTCTGTCTCATTGGGAAAGATAGCAGATTTGCGTGTATTAAAAATGGTAAACCTCGAATTAACCACTGTTGAGGAGCCTGGGGTCACATGTTGGTAAACCTCGGATAGATCATGTTGAGGAGCCTTCAAGGGGATTGAGCTTTGTTACTCTACCCTTGCGCGTAGATCGGATCATAGACTATTCCCCCAGTTGTATTTGTTACTGTTGGTAACCTTAGTGACCATAATCTTAAGATTCTTTCCTAAGGTGATAGTGAAGGACGGGTTTCACTGTACCTGGAGCAGAAGTCGACTAGACTCACTTGGACTCTCTGGGGGGCTCTCTTCACTTGAGATGGTTATGTGAAGAAACTTATGTCAGTCTGTTTCATTAAGTAGGTTGTCGGGGTAACTGTTCCAACCACCTTTTCTGTATTGAATTCTGCGACGTCGGATTTCATCACCAACTAGTGTTTTTAGTATGGGAAGTTACTGTTTGTGTGTGGTTTGACTCTTAGATTTGATAGCGTGTGTTAATTTGTTTGTTTTTACTTTTAGAGACCATAGGTGTGAATTGTGAATTTTAATCGTTAGGTGTGAATTATGAATTGTTAATTTTAGTTTTAAATTGTTAATAAAATTCACTGAAGTTGAATAACTGTTCCAGAATTTACCAACCAAGGAACCCCTCTTAACGAGAATCCTAGTACTTTTCCTTACTTTGGAAATGTTTATCCTCCTTATATGGCTACTTTTTCATTACCTGGATTTACAATAGGTTTACCGATATGGTTATTTTCAACTTCGTTGGCCCCAAATACTCCAATTGTTCCACCTCAACTGAATGCTTCACCTCAACAGAGTTCACCATCTCAACATCACCAACATTCTGTTGACCCTTTACCTTCTTTGCCTAATATTTCTTCCTCCATTTCTTCCTCTTCACTTGGTAAAGCCTTGACGCTAGTAACCAGGTGGCTAAGAAGAAGAAGAAGAATAAGCAAGATAAGAAAGAAGTCAACCAACCTATTAGCACTTGAGATTTCACCTAGACTGAGATAGACAAACCTCAAAGCTACATCAAACCATTTCACCTCGTAGCTAGCCCTACGAGGTATGAGAAGGCTCTCTCGGGTCAAACTAGGTGAATTTGTCAATAGAATGAGTTGACCAATTAGGAACAAGGATTTTAGGCTAGTAAATTGATAAGGGGGGTTGATTTAAAGTTTTTGGGTTTTTTGGTGGCAATTGGAAGGAGTGCAATTCAAGGTGCGGGGATTGAGCTCAGTTTTTGCAGGTGGGTATTTGGGGCAAGGTAGGAGTTTATGCTGATGCCTTTAGCTGGAATAGATAATCAAGGAGGAAAGAAGAGAAGCTAAAGAGGGCAAACAATGAATTCGAATCCTCTCTAGACAGTGGAAAACATAAATATTAAACAAAATTGAAAGCTGAGCATGGCATGCATGAATTCAAACTTTATCACTTCTTTTGTTTAATTAGCAGCAAGAGATTTGGAGATGGAACACATAAACACACTTACAATGACAAGTATAAAACACACCATCAACATAATAATCCACAAGAATCCACAATGAAGTCTGCAAAACCCTGGCCTTCCTTTTCCTCAAATTGCAGAGATACAAGTGAAAAATACAATAGAGCTTCTCCCTCTAGAGTCCAACCATGAAAATGAGTAAGAGAAGGCATAATATAGGAGATCCAACTCCTTTCCCCACCTCTAGGGGTCGAGCTCAGCTTCCTAGGAGCTGTTGCAACTACTTCTAAATCAATCACTAGATAATAGGCTAGCACAACAACTTGTCTCTAAAACTTAGGAAACCTATCCATGCATTAAATATTTACCATTTACATCAAAGAAGCTTCTAGAAGTGGTTAAGAAGAGTCAAAGTATCTAATGCCATGAAATTTACACAAAAATCTATCATTTACATGCCCAAATAGTCAACCAAGGTGAAAACAGTGCTTTGCTGGCTGAACTGGTCAAAACTGGCAAATTTCCCTGAGTGGTCGCGCCCCTGACTTTGACTGGTCGCGCCCCTTTGCAGCTCTGTTTGAGGGCCTTCCCGGTGTCCAAATCAGGTGCAAGATAGCTCATTGTAAAGGTCTATGAGTCTACTTTCCAACCCCACTAGAATTTTGGAATTTGGAATTGATTTGACCCCTCAAAAGTCATTTCACCCAAGGCAGCTTTCTGCAACTCAAAAAAGGGGTAGAAAGTCAAAATTTGCATGTATTTTGAGCTTTTGGGAGCCCAAATCTTCATAAAATATGAAACCCATCCATAGGCAAGTGTATTTTTACATGAAAATTCCAAAAATGTATAGTTTTCCCCGTTCTGAGCTGTCCCCATGACTGGTCGCGCGCAGGGTGAGACCAGTCAAATGGCCAACACCTGTAAAATTCCCAAAAATACCAAAAATGCTTCAAAAGTCCCAAAATTTCTTGGGTTTTCTGCTAGGAGGAGGCTAAGGGGTATCATGGTGAGTGAGAGAGGCCTAAACCAAGATACGGAGTGGGTTGGTCTTCTTCCTCCCTTTGAGAGCCTCGGTCAACCTCCTTTGAAGAATCTTCATCCTTGCCTTACAAACATGCATCCTTGCCCAATAATGATTCTTCATGTTCTTTAG